>LFZO01000726.1:0-21311 GCA_001578225.1 Pseudocercospora musae
GTTAAAACTAGGTAGCAACCCTCCTCTCCCTTAACATCTTAGAAGCCTTTAACAATGTCTCCTATAAAAGGCTCCTATATATACTTAAGTAGAAAGCTATACCAAACTAGATAGTCCAATTCATCTAGTCCTTCCTATAGGAAAGATTAACATAGCTTATCCTAGGCAAATTCAAATTAGACCTAATGCTAACTAAAAAGGGAATCCCCTAAGGATTAACACTTTCCCTAATCCTCTTCTTTATCTTTATAGTAGACCTACTCCTACTCCTAGAATTAAACAATACATTAGCATTAGGGTTTGTAGATAACACAAACATCCTAGCCTAGTCTAAGACAATAGAAACCAACTGTAAAATCCTAGAGGAGAAGCACTAAGAGTATGAAAAATAGGCAAGGAGGCATAGAGCAAAATTTGCCCTAGAAAAGTACTAGCTTATCTATTTTAGTAAGGCTAAATTAGCCTATAACATAAAGCAATCAATCACTATCCAAGGCTTTAAAACCTAACCATTAGCAGAACTTAGGGTACTAGGGATCTAGCTAGACCTAAAACTAAATTAGGGACTACAAGTAAAGAAGGCAAAGCAGAGGGCAGATACTAACATGTAATCCATTAATAGGCTTACAGCCTCTATATAGGGGGCTACATTCGAGAAAGCTAAAGTCATGTACAAAGCAATTGTTAAGCTAGCAATGCTATATAGAGCATAGATATAGATAGCCTAGGAGAAAATACTAAAGAGGATTGAGTAACCAATTAGTAGATCCCAAACCTAAAGCCTAAAGAAAATCCTAGGAGTATACAAAACTACACTAACAAGGGTAATAGAAATAAAATTAGGGATCCTACTAGTCAAATAATACCTTAAGGGACTAAGACACTAATATGTAGCAAAGACAATAGAATACCTAGCCTAACAGACTATCTAAAGGGTACTAGACAAGATAAAAGCCTAGTACACTAGGATTAGGAGGCTAGATAGACCGTAAATAACTCCCTAGAAAGCTAAGGACCTAGAGCAATATAGAGTCCTAACAAGAGAAATGCTAGAGAAGGAGCTTCGAAGACTAAACACAAGGCTAAAGGAAGATAAGCTAAAGGGAAAGAAACAAAGCTTAGTAGAATCAATTGCTAGATACCTATAGGAGTAGGAATGGAACAAAACACAAGTTAGACTAGGAACCCTAAAGGCACTAATCAAATTTGGTTAATACAACTACTAGCTCTATAAGGACCTAAATAGGGCCGAAGCAAGCTTAGCTATCTAAATCAGATCTAAACATATTAGACTCAGATCTTACTTGTTTAGAAGAAACGTCCTAGGAATCGAAAGTAGAGCTTACCAATGTAGCTACTAATCTCAGAACCCTAAGCATATACTACTAGTCTACCCCTAATAGTTAGAAGGCAGAAGTAATTAGAGACTAAAAGCAATGGAAAGGGAATACGATAAGCTAATCCAAAGCAAAGAAGACCTAAAGAGGATAGTAAGGTAGATCATTAAATAGGGATTCGTGTAACAATTTGCACTAGTAAGGGAAACTAAGGAGTAGATAAGAAGGAGGAAAGAAGAGGGGGAAAGAAGGGTAGGGCAGTAGGCAAGGTAGTTAGAGGGTAACAACCATAATACTAGTATACCCTAGAGGAAGGAAAGCAAAGAAACGAGGAAGGACAACACTTGTAAATAGGATAGGAGGGAGGTTTTTACTAACCAAGCTGGTTTCCTATCTAAAACAATACATAGAAACAGACCTGCATAGGCCGAAAGGCACTACAACAGGCAAATGAAATATCTATCTATATAGAATAGACGAATACTAGGGAATACTAAGGAAGTATAGTAACTATTAAGGTACTTATATAGTATAGTTAGTATTATATAAGGTAAAATAGGCGGCTATTACAAAAGTAAGGGCATTTAGAGCTTAGGTAACTAAGAGCTAGAACTAACTAACCTAACTAAAGGACCTAAAGGACTTAGAAGGCTAGACAATTATCGGATCTAAGAGAAAAGTTAGAAGTACAACTTTACAACCCTAGACCTAGACATAGATAATAGGTTAAGAAGGCTACTAGGAAGACTAATAGGTACAAACTCTACTACCCTTATAGGTAGATTATAGAACAATAAGATCTCCTCTCTATTTCCCTTAGCTATAGGCTAGGAAGATTAACTAAGCTAGGGTTAGGGCTAAGAAGCTATAGAAGATATATAGGTATACTAGAATACCTAAGATAAATAGTAGCTAAGGGAAGCTTACTATCCCATAGTACAATACTAACTATAGTATAGACAAGATCTAAATCCTATTCCTTTAATAGCTAGACCCGAAGGACTACTAGATAGTAGTAATCCAAGAACTATAGATTAGCCCCTATAATAGGAATATAGTAGTATACCTAGGGTACTATACGATACTCCTAGGAGTAGTGTATCTAAGGGTTACTATATACATATCTAAGGAGATTAGTATATAGATATAGAACGCAAAGGAATACTCTAGAGATATAATTATAGTTAGACTCCTTATAGGGGATAGATAGGTTAATATCCTAAACTACTACAATCTATCTAGCTATACTAGGGACTACAACCTAGGCATCCTCCTACTAATAGAGGAGGTAACCTAGGGAAAAGAGGAAGAAGACTCTAAAAGAGATTATCCTACTAGGAGACTTTAACCTATACTACCCTAGATAGGGAGGGAACAATACCTAGGACTAATACTAGGTAGTAGACTACCTTATTACTATTATAGAAAAGGCCTATCTTAACCTACTACTAGAGCTAGGCATAGTTACATAGGAGACTCCTAGGAGCTACTAGATCCTAGAGTCTAGACCTAGTATTTAGGACTATAGGAATCTAATAAAATGTATAGGAATATAGAATAAGGATAGATAGGGAAATAGGATTAGACTATATACTAATCCAAACTACAATCCTATAGGCCTAGACTAGTACTAGAGCTTAGGTATAAAGACTATAATAGAAAAAGGTAGACTAGGATAAGATTAGGGATAGGATAAAGAAGGAGGTATAAGAAATCTCTAATAGAGCAATAGATATACTACAATAGCTCGATATAGTAGCCTAGGAGATCTAAGGGATACTTACTAAGGCAATCTAAGAGGACATCCCGAAGGTCAAACTATTAAAGTATACTAAAATAACCTAGTTAAGGAAGTATAGTAAAGTAGTAAAGAAGATAAGGTACCTAAAGAGGAAGTAGAGATAAGATAGAACGGAAGAGAACCTAGTAGCTTACTTAATAGCCTTATAGGCTAAAGGCAAGTAGATTAGGAAAGATAGGAACTTAGGCTAGAGAGCTATAGTTAAAGAAATTACTAAAGACCTAAACAGGATCTAGAAGCTAGTAAGGTAGGCTAGGGAAGGGATAGGCTAAAGATATCCCCTTCTATAATTCCTAGAGATTAGGGACATAGATAGCGTAATATAAATAGAAAACTAAGGAAAGGTAGAGGCGCTAGCCTAATACTTCTTTCTAGAGCTAAGGAAAGCTAACTTAGAGGATATACAAAACGTATCCTATTCGAGTTTATTTTAGATAGAGGAAGAAGTCCGAGTAGGAGAGCTCTAGAAGATACTTAATAGGCTCCTTAAGGGCAAAGCCCTAGGGCCTAATTAGATTATTAACCTAATACTTAAGGAATATAGAAAGGAACTCGGACCTATATTATATAGGTTCTTTATAGAATGCCTAAAACAAGGATACTACCCTAAACTATTTAAACACTTTATAATAGTTATCCTAAAGAAACTATAGAAGCCGGACTATACTAAGCTAGGAGTATATAGACCTATAGTACTACTAAATACCCTAGTAAAGGTCCTAGAGGCTATTATTATAGGGAGAATAAGTAAAGAAGTAGAAGAAAGGGATCTCCTCCCCTAATTATAGATAGGAGTAAGGCTAGGGAGATCTACTATATTAGCCCTAGAGCTAATAATAGAATAGGTCTAGACAGTCTAGAAAATAGACCTAACAATAATAGTATTAATGCTTTGCTTAGATATATTAGGGATATTCGATAATATATACTATTAGAGACTAATATATAATATTAAGATAAAAGTATATCTATAATACATTATACAATTTATCTAGTTATTCCTTTAGGATAGGACTATATACCTTAGACTTAGAGAATTTATAGACTAGGTAAGGCCCTAAACTACTAGAATACTATAAGGATTAACCCTCTCGCTAATCCTATTCCTATTCTTTATATCTATACTCCTTCCTAATCTAGAGGATAAGGGAACTATAGTAATAGGCTTTATAGATAACTCTAATATCCTTATATATAGGAAGAGTATAGAAGGGAACTATAGAAAGCTAGAGATAGTATATAACAAATATATATAATAGGTAGCTAAATACGGGGCTACCTTTGTACTATAGAAGTACTAACTAATCTACTTTACTAAGAGTAGAACAAGATACAACCTATAAGCTATAGTTAATATACTAGGGTTTAAGGATAGACCTACTCTATCCCTTAGACTACTAGGAGTATAGGTAGATTCGAAACTATAGTAGGGCCTATATATTAAGAAAGTAGTAGAGAAAGGTATATCCTAGATATTCTTACTCTAAAGGCTATATAAATCTATATAGGAAGCGTTATTCTAGAAGGTAAAGTATCTATATATAGCTATAGTAAGGCCTATAATAACATATAGAGCTAAAGTCTAGATAATACTAGAAGGACTACCTAGATATAGGAAAGGGGCTACCCTAAGGCTAGAAAAGATCTAAAACTAGGTACTAAGGCATATTATAGGAGTATATAAAAGTATAGTAGAGGGGGTCCTCTAGAGGGAAACACAAATCCTACCTATCTCCCTATATATATAAGAGATAGCAAGATAATAATTAGTTAAGATAGATAACAAACCTACTACTAAATATATCTAGGAGAGGTATAAGAAGGTCTAGAGGGAATAAGGGAGGAGTAGGGATATAGCCTAAGTACAAGACCTAAAGATAAGATAGAGATAGATAGTAGAATAGGTTAATAGATAGACTAGGGAATACATCTAATAGGGAGCCTAGAGGAATAATGCCTAAATTATAATAGATACATTAGAGGTAGAATACATAATAGGAAAGCTAAGTTAGGAAAAGGTAGGTAGTATAATAGAGCTAATAACTCCCTATAGTATAGTAAGAAGGGCTAAAAGGCAAGGAATTATACTAGGGATAATTAAGGAAGTAAAGTACAATAGTAATCCTAATTAGGACTAAATATATTAGTAGTAGTAAATTCTTGCATTGCTATACTATTCTAACTACTAGACAAGTAGCTATCCCTCTCTATTCTTGAAGGTAAAAGCCCTCGGTATTACGGTAGGCGCATGGCCTCCGTAACGTAGATACCTCTCTATAGACGTACGGCTAGATAGTAAACTCAATTAATATATACCTTGCTATAGCTAACACTTGCCTAATAAGTAGTAGTACTATAAGGTTAAGATCTTTCTTGTTTAAACAAGCGAATTACGCTATAGACGAACGAGAAAAACCGCCCGCTATAGCGCGAGGAACGACTACTCTCCCGCCTAGCGTACGTAGTACCGAGTATAGACAACTACTCGAATAGACACGATCCTAGAATAGAGCCCTCTAGATTAACTTCCGCGTAATAGTCTTTAGCTACTTAGTAGCATACCTCTACTACCTATTAGGTACCGCAATACTACCTACTATAGGACCGTAAATACCTTCCCGATCGGGTCCTTAACTCGTACGTTCCCGCTTGCCTACTTACTTGTACGCCTCCTTCCCTTATAACGGAGCCCGCCTTCTAAGTCGGGATATAGATAGGCGCGGCCGTAGTTAGGTCTAACCTTTAGACGGCTTAGGAGAGGTACGATAGTACTCTTAAACCGGTTCCCTTACGTACCTTAACCCGCCTATCTTGCCTATATTAGCGACTAACCTAGATCTTGATAACTATACGCTTAATTTAGTATATAGCTTTTCCGAGTTCTTAAGGGACGCTAAGCGGGCACGCTCTATATACTACAAGTAGAGAGAAAGTCTCCTTTCCCTCGTTTAGGCTATAGTCTCGATATACCTAGTACTACCGGAATACTAGCTAGTAGTAGAGAGCGCTACGCGTAGTTATAGTATCCTCGATTTTCCGTCTAACTAGATTGTTAACAAGTCCGTAGTCATAGTAGTAGTACGTTTAGTCCTTTCGGTAAAGTACGACCTTACTAAGTAATAGTTAGCTCTAGAGTACTAGGTAGCTCTAGAGTAGTAGTTAGTTCTAGAGTAGTAGTTAGTTCTAGAGCAATAGTCGGTTTTAGAGCGATAGCTAGCCCTAGAGCAATAGCTAGCTCTAGAGCAATAGCTAGCTCTAGAGCGATAGGTAGCTTCGTAATAGCCTAACTTTAGGTAATAGTTAGCTCTAGAGTACCCGCTAGTTTTAGAGTAATAGCTAGTTTCGTAATAGCCTACGGAGGCACGACTACTTTAGCTACTAAGTCTATAGTAGTTAAGCCCTTCCGATAGCTTATCCCTACGATAGGAGCCTTAGCTATAACCGACGGGCTTCCCCTCTTAAGTATTAACTACTACTTCGGTACTACCCTAACTAGTAGGAGAATCTAACTACTTATAGCTATACCTCTTCCTAGTTAGACCTACTAAGGCTACTAGGACGGTCTATACGCTATAGCGACTTAAAGTATTAAACCTAGCCTCTAGTCTTCTAGGCATAGACGTAGGGTCTAATAGCGGCGACGACCGTTACCTACGAGGCAAGCAAGCTAGGAACGCATAGTCGAACCTAGTACCGGAAGTACGCCGCCCCGTAGCCGATCGCTAGCGTAACTATATAGGTACTAATTAGAGATCTAGCTATTAGAGAGCCGGCTCGATCCTACTAGCTAGCGATACTCCCTTAGTAGGCTAGAGAGAGCCTTCCTTAGGTCTACGCTATAGCGCTTCTTAAGTACGCAATCTCCCTACGCCTTCGGGAAGCGGCTAGCTAGTTAGTATAGAAAACCTCGTATAACTATAGGTAGCCTTAAGTAACGACATCCGCGAGCTCTTTACTACGTAGGCTACTAGATACTAGGAAGTAGTAGATAAGCTAAGAAACGAGATAAATAATATTCGTTAGAGTATTCTATCTATAGGGCCAAGTCGTGTACTATATACTAACCTAGACGTAGCTCTAGATACTAGTAGAGTAGAGAGACTCGTACGTATAGGATTCGTAGTAGACTAGTTACCGCTACCCCCGAGGGGCTAGGCGGACAACTAGGCATACCCCCGTTATGCCGACGACGAGGACGAGTATAAGTTCGTAGAGCGAGCCTTAGTAGACCGCCGTCCTACTCGTAGGGATCGAGAGCGTAACGACTATACTTAGGCACGTCTTAAGCGTAGGAGACGGATACTATCCGACCTAAGCGACTCTTTAGACCCGGACTCTAGTAGCTTATACGGCCGCTACGGTTACGGCCGTAACTACGGAGACCTATATAGACGAGGTAGATACGTTTTTAGTCGCTCGCCGCGAAGAAGCCCCTATCGCTCTAAGAGGTAGGAGGGGTTTAACCCTTCGGACGTTAGGTTCTTCTATCCTTTGGCTATAGAAGTAGAATCGGGTAGCCAAGATACCTTTACATAAGGTAACAAGACTATATACCGCTCGGTATACCTCTTCCTTAACGTAGCTAGGGACTATACTATAGTTAATAGCGTAGCTACGATTCGCGTATAGCTAGCTAAATACCTAAGAGGTATAGCCTAAACGTAGTTTATCTCGGAGCTTACGGATAACGATCGCCGTATTATTAGAGGCGGCTAGGGCATTAATCGTTAGGAGAAGGCCCTAAGGGACAAGTTTAGTATATATCTCGTAGAAGTATAGGATAAACTTAATAGCGAAGCCTTTACGCTAGCGGACGTGCGACGTAGACGTTTATCCTAGGACTTTATTATAAACTATATTAGATACGCGCGCGAAGCGGATCTTAAGGTCGATCGAGAGAGACCGGGCCCGATGCTAGTATAGGCATAGCTTAGGTTCGTACCGGAATTTTAGAGAGATATATCGAAGCCTTCTAGGAGTATAACTATCGACTCTTTTACGCGCAAGGTTTAGGCGAAGTACGAGGCTTAGTACCGAGAATACCTATAGCGTAACTCTCGACGTAAGTACAATAGATACAATAGATATAATAGCTATCGTATAAGCGATAGGAACCCTATCGGAGCCGGATATCGCGACGCTAGTCGTAGTTATAACTCGAACGATCGGAGGGGCCGTCGCGAGTATAGTAGGGACGCTAGGAATACTAACGATAATTATTAGTAGCGTAACAATTACGATAGGCCCCTAAGAGGTATAGATCGTTATCGCTAATAGGACACTAGAGTAAGAGAGTCCGATTCTCGACGTAAGAGGACTAATAGTAAGAAGGGAATAACTAACCTAGATAGCTACTAGAAGGATAGCTAGAAGGATAGCTAGAGGGATAATAGGGATAGTCGTAAGAGACGCGATAGTACGCGTAATTTCTATGTCTCTCGTAGCCGTACTCGCTTAGACGAGAGGAACAAGTCCTAATCCTATAGCCGTATAGCAAGTATATCTAGTCGGTCTTCGGATGCCTCTTCGGTCTATGCCTATTTTAATAACTATTTCCGCGTAGCTAAAGACGACTAGATAGCTATAGATACCCTAATAGTATACTAGGGCAAGGTTAGCGCTATCGAGCCTTTTATACTAGCGAGAATTGTTATATAGTACTCTTAATGCGGATAGTAATTTACAAGTAATAATCTTTTATAGGAGTATAAGCGCCGAACGTACCCTCGATAACCTAGTAGTATAGAACTACTACTAGAGAGCCGGAAGGCCTAGGACGACGTCGACTTACGCATTATCGAATCGTTAACCCTACCAAAGGTCTAGGGGGATTACGTATTTCGGGGATACTACTACCTATGCGCGATTATACGCCTAATAGTAGATAGTACGGAATATGCGATCTACTTAGATACTAGAGCTATAGTCTCGCTAATCGATAATGACTTCCTCCGAGAAGTACGCCCGGATATCGAGCGAAAGCAACGTACTACTCTACTCTATATTAAAGGTCTTAGTAACGTATAGCCCTCTACCGAATACGTCGAATTAGACCTTTAGTTACCTACTATACAAAAGGGGTAGCGCGTACTTACGTATATAAGATACGAAGTCTATATCGTACAAAAGTTGGGGGCTAAGATATTAATAGTAATAGATATTATTAGGCTAGAGGGAATTAAGATAGATATCCCTAGAAAGACGGCTACCCTTACCGCTTGCGAGAAGGTATATATACTCCTATTAGTAGGACGAAAGGACAATATTAAGTTCCGCATAGTAGTATATAGCGACGACTAACTAGTTACTCTCGCTCCCTAGTTAGTTATAGTAGTATAGGCCTTCTTCGGGAAGGCGTTACTAAAAGATAGGGACCTATCCTTTACGCTAGAGAAGTAGCCGCTCTCTTCTAAAGTCCGGACGTACGCCTTAGTACTCGATACTAAGTTAGATTTCGTTTAGGTCCGTAATAATAGCAATTCGCTATATATTCTTGGCCTATGTACGAAGCTAGGATATATACGCGAATATAAATACGAGGGGTCCTACTATATTAACTCCGAGTAGTACGGCTAGGTAGCTCTACTACCGCCTAATCTACTAGATACTCGAAAGGAGACCAAGCTATTTATTATTTAACAAGGTTACTATATACGGTTCGCTAGAATAGACCGCTCGTATCGAAGATTTAGTACGTAAGCACGAGCGGCTTTAGGTTAATAAGGGTACTACTATCAAAATTCTAGAGGACGACGCAATACGAGTAACTATTAAGCCCGGCTACGAAGATACGAAGATACCGATAGTAACCTACCTACTTAGCGGACCGGACGAGGAGGTCGTTAACAAGACCTTCGATCCTCTCTACGAGTAGGGCAAGATGTCCTTTACCTTAAAAGCGACCTAGTTCGGCTTCCCTATCTTCGTAGTCTAGAAGAACGTTATAGTAGGCGATAAACTAGTACGCAAAGGTAGAGCGGTAGTCGATATCCGTAGTTTAAACAAGATCGCTATTAAGGACTCCTACCCGTTACTACGATAGGAGGACATAATCAAAGCGCTCTAGGGCTACGCCTATATAACTATAGTAGACGTAGTAGCGTTCTTCTACTAGTAGGTAGTAGCGCCCGAAGATCGTACTAAGTTCGCGATTAATAGCTACTAGGAATAAGAATAGATATATGTTATAATTATAGGATATTCTAATAGCGTTTAATACGTTTAGAGGTAGCTCGACAAAATCTTAAAGCCGTATAGGTACTACTACTATGCCTATATTAACGATATCGTTATTTTCTCGTATATATTCGAGGAGTATATAGTATACTTAGACGCGGTATTTAGTCTACTTAATTCCTACGATATTAGTATCGCACTATACAAGTCCTTTATCGCTTATCCGTCTACTTCCCTACTAGGATAGAGGGTCTCTAGGCTAAGCTTTGCGACGTACGAAGAGAAAGTAAAAGCTATATTAGAACTAAAATTTCCTACTATCCTTAGGGATATCGAATTCTACCTAGGCCTTATAGGTTAGTAGAGGTAGTACATCCCGTATTTCTTAACGATCGTCGCGCCGTTCGAGTTAAGGAAGAAAGAGCTACTATACCTATCGCCCTCTAGTAAGGGCTCTAAGCGTAAGAGGTACGTAGTCCGTACCTAGGCCTTCGAGCCGGACGCGTTACTAGATATAGAGCGCAAAGCCTTTAATATACTTAAATAGCTATATCGTAAGGTCAAGTTCTCCTACTATGCCGACCCCGATAGACCGATATACATTGATCTCGACGCCTATATAGGAGGCTTCGTAGCGGTACTATACTACGTATAGGGCAACCTAGAGCCTATAGTAGAGAACGGAAAGGCGACGCGATTCCTAGCTAGCAAAGTCTAAGTCATTATATATCTTAGCAAAGCTCTAACGGATATCGAGAAGAGATATAGCGCGACTAAGCTTAAGGTTAGTAGTTTAGTCTAGATAGCCTACAAGACTAGACATATCCTATAGGCGACGCGCTAACTAACGTACGTTTTCTCTAACTACATCGTAGCCTTAGGAATTAGTATAGCTTCTAGCTTAACTACGACTACGTCTATAGACAAGCTTAACCTCTAGTTAGTACGAGCTAGGCAATACCTCTCCTAGTTCCCGTACTTGAAAGTGCTCTATAGACTAGGACGACTATACGGTATCCTAGACGTACTAAGTAGACTAGTCGAGGAACTCAATCGTACGGAAGACTAGTTAGGCAATACGCTCGACCCCTTAGCGTACGATAACCTAGCCCCGAATAACGACTAGTAGGCTAACTACGATAGCTCCCTTTACTTCTACGCGAACATAATCGACGAACGTATAGGTTATACCTTTACCTCGCTAGAGGAACTCGTTTTCTACTCGGTTCTAGTAGAATTATCGGAGCCTTTTAAGCAAGACCTTAGGCGTAGCTACGCCGTAGACAAATATTAGTCTAGGATCTTAGTATAGCTATGCGAGGTCGAGGGACGCCGCTTACGCATATTAGCGGAGGAACGAAATGCTACCGAACAAAGCTACTAGGAAGCGCAAGTCGCTATAGAAGCGTAGGCTAATATAAGGGTAGAAGAGCTAGCGGCCCCTAAGGTAGACGTACAATCCGATTAGTTAGACGGCGAGTAGGAGGGTAGTCCGCTCGGTCTTTAATTTTTTCTATAAGGCGATCTTATCTTCTTTAAAGATAATGTAGATAGCCGCGAGCGCCTTTACATCCTACTAGCACTTTACAAGGAGGTCTTCTAGATAGCTTACGACTAGTACTACTATGCCGGGCACTACTACATATACGTACGGGTTTACGCTAGCTTCTATATTCGCTATCTTAGTAACGAGGTTACGAGGTATATTAAGTACTACTCTAAATGCATCCTTAATTAGACGCTCCGGTACCTACCCTACGGGAAGCTACAACCTATTAAATGCCTCCCTATACCGTAGTACACGGTAATAGCGGATTGGGTATATAGCTTGCCGCCTAATTACGAAGGCTATAATAGTTTCCTTATAGAAACATACAAATTTAGTAAGAGGGTAATACTACGGAAAGCTAAATCTACTTAGTTAGTCTAGTAGTACGGAGTAGATTAGATTTAGAGGTATATCGAATTAGAGCGTAGCCTCCCTTCAATAATTATCGGTAATCGAGACCCTATCTAGATAAGCGAATTTATATAGACGGTCTTTAAGAAGCTAGGTACTCGGTTTTTCGTAACTATAGCATATTACCCGTAGTTAGACGGTTAATTAGAGCGTATAAACTAAATAGTAGAAATCGCCCTACGTTTCTTTACCTCTAATTACCTAGATAGCTACTAGTCCGAAGTACTACTATATATTCAAGTAGAGCTAAACAACGCCTATAACGCCTCTACTAGCGAGGTCCTAAACGTGCTTATATAGGGATTTAAGACTAATGTAGACGTACTCAATCCTTTAACGGAGCTACCGACCGAGGACTACGTCGCTCTCTACTAGGTAGCGAGAGACTAAGCCGTAGACTCTTTAGCTTAGGTAGTAGCGATAATGAAGGATAGGTACGACTATATACACTATCCTATCTAATTCAAGATAGGCTAGCAAGTCCTTCTTAAGCTATATAAGGGATATAAGCTACTAGGGAACCTAAACCGCAAGCTTTCGATCTAGCGTATAGGCCCTTTTAAGGTACTCAAGAGGGTCGGTACCCTCGTATACGAATTGGAGTTACCTCTAGTAATGCGTATACATCCCGTAGTATTAGTTACTTAGCTAGAGCCCTACCCGAAAGGGAATAATCCGTACGAGCGTACGATACTAGAGTCGGGCCTAGTAGACGAGGCTATAGAGTAGGATACGGATTTCCCTAAGGTACTATAGTACGAGGTCGAACGTCTATTAAACTAGCGTACTAGTAGAGGAAAAACATAGTACCTTGTTAAATAGAGAGGTTATAGCTACGCGCACGATGTTTAGTATAATACCGACGACCTAAGAGATACCGGCGATTTGATACGGGAATACGAACGTACGTACCTATAGTAAGTATATAACCGCTACGTACGTATACAAGTATAGGAACAACCGTACGAAACCGCTAGAGAGGACTAGTAGGCAAGTCAAGTATAGCCTTTTTTAGAGGCCTAAGTAGAACGACTAGCGCGCGCGTCCTATAGGGCTAGCCTACGTAACTCTTAGCTACTAACTATAGGGCACTTTACCGAGATAGCTTACTAAATATAGGTCTAATGCCCTTACGGCCCGCATTCTTTGTTCTCTACCTAGAAATATCGAGAACACTATTATTAGCTATTATTGAAAGTAAACGACTATTTCTATTAACGTTATCCCTATTGTTCCTATTATTGTAGCTAGCTTTACTCGTACGCGCGCGTATATATACGGACCTACTTTTGTTAGTTGCCTATAGATACGAATAACATTACTTTTCGCTAGTATCGTACTTAACGCAAGATACGATATTCCTTTCTATATACGACCTAATATACCTAATATTCTACTCGGTACCTATTCGAGCGCTACTAATCCCTTCAAATACCTAAGGCTAAGAGCGAATAAGAAACGATTAGTAGCGAAGAATACGCCTACGCTATACCTTTATATCTCCCGGTATCGCTAGCTAGAGTATACGAGAGATAGCGAGCGGTAACCGACTCGATAGACTACCCGAGCGCGAGTAGTACGTTATACGCCTAGGCGCTACGTCTAGTATATCTACGCTAATAGAGAGATAGCCGAATACTAGCCTAGTTTAGCTACTATATACAACTTAAGCGTACGACGTTAACGATCCGTATAGTAACGTACCGTAGCCTATAAGTATTAAAGAGGCATGGATTATTATGCGACTAGTTATACTCGGTACGAACGACGAGGACGTATAGAAAGCCGCGCTAGACTACGTCGTACCCTTTGCTATCCGTTAGATCGACGTAGTCGCGCTAGAGCTACTAAACGTTATCGGTCGCAAGGTAGTAAGAAAGGCATAGTAACGAATATACTATACGCCTATCCCTCGCGTACTAGTAGTAGGCAAGACCAAGATCGTCCTATTAGACGTAGAAGACTACTAGCTATTCGCTTATTACTTAATATAGGCTATAATTACAAGGATCCGCTATTACTAGCTTAGCCGCGTAGACTACGCTCTACAACTCATCGATATAGATCTAGACCGACGACTATATATTATACTTAAGAAGAATATAGTCGGGGTACTATAGGCGATCGAGGACGAGATAGACTTCGCCTACCTCTTCGGTATACGTTAGGAGGGTTACTTCTTAGACTTAGTAGTACGAATCGAAAACACTATAGAGGGCTAGAAGGTACATCTCCTATCCTTATAGAACATTATACTCATTGCCGAAGGCTCCTATATCCTAGAGCCCGTATACAATTACCTAGCGTATATTACTATCTTCGGCCTCGTATCTTTACAAGTCTACCTATAGAGGGACGACGAAAACGGACGGCCTACCGGTATTCTATATAACTAGTCTTTAGCTATAGTAATAAAGTTCCTAGCGCGCTACGGGTTTAGACCTCAAGTTATTAATAGTATTGTAGATGTCGTACGCGCCCTCCTATAGGTCGACCTAAGTTACCTCCCGCTAGTTACTCTACTTACCTACGTAGTACACTTAGTAAAGAACGACCCTATCTAGCTACTATTCTACTAAGTACAAAACTGCTCTATCTCCCTAAAGGCTTTTAGAGAATAGTAGATAGCTACTAAGTACGCCGTACTTAGATATAGGATATTCTATTTCGAACTACGCGACATAGTCGACGAATCTTAGAAATTCGAAGTCGCTCTATAGGTAAAACTATAGATAACTCCTACTATAGCCGTCCGTACGCGTAAGCTATACTAGTAACAACGTACCAAGATATAGCTTAAAATAGTTAACGGGAAGCTAGTTATATAGATAGTACGTAAGCCGGAAGCGAGATAGGGGGACTACGTTCCTAGCCTATACGCCGCTAGGTAGGTAGACGATGAACTCGCCCCTCTAGCAAACGCATAGCAAATGCCGTAGTAGGAAGACCTACTAGCTATATAGCAAGCGCGCCTATCGAAGGCCTAGAGCTAACTAGCCTCGAGTATACCGTACTAGCCTTCTACGAGCCTATAACCTAACGATGCCCCTAAGGCCTAGTACCTACGAAGAGTTTCCTTTAGAGTACCGCTAACTTTATCTATAATAGTATAGGAAGCGTAATTCTCGATAGTACTAGAAATTTTATCCTCTATAGTACTACGCGACGATTTAACGGTACCTTATAACGATTCCGTCTAAGAGCTAATACTAAGTACGCCTAGTCTTATCGGCGAACCTACTATTGCGAGGCACGTACTATCTCTAGAGGTAATAGGTACTCTACCCTCGAGAGTACCGAATGCCGAGAGACTAGGCAACCTACTCTTAGAGGTATAAGCCCTAGTACTCCGTACTTGCGTAGAAGTAGATAATAAGGGGATAGCCCGTAAGTACTTACTAAGTCTCTATAGCTCGGTTACTACGAACAATCTCTATTCCGTAGTCGAGACTCTCCTAAACGACTAAGTACTAGAAGGTAAAGATAGATACTTGTTCGCTATACTAGAAGGTAACTTGCGATGTATCCGCCTTAGCTACCCGATAGCGATACTATAAGTACGAGCTTAGCGAACGATACCTCTAGTTGTATAGGCCCCTTAAGTATAAGTAACCTAGGCCGCAACTAGCATCCCTCCTAGTAACCTATTTTAGGTACATAAAGAGCTAAGTAACCTATTTGAGATAGACGACGAGCTAGAGCCGCTATCGGCTAAAGACAAGAAGTACTAGACGTATATACTCCTAAAAGTACTACAACTCCCTTAAAAGTTATTCGAAAACACATTTCGTATATTACGTACGCTTATACGCGGCTAAGCCCTATACCTAGTTTTAGGCGTTTAGTTAGTAATAGAACTCGAGTACAACGGGATAGTTATAGTAAACAAGGCTAGCGAATTAAGCCTTACTAGCTTAGGCAAGGTTCTATATAAGCGACTAATCGAGGAATAGGACCTAGAGGACACGTACGTTCCGTTTAATTACCTAGTTAAAATAGAATTTTTGTATAATACTAACGGTATCGCCCTACTAGAGAAAGCCGATGTATCCGAGCTTATTAAGGTCCTTTAAAAGGAGTCTTCGGTATACTAGAACAACGCTATAGGGACGTACTAGAACGCTATCGCCGCTACGAACCTAGCCTATACTAATAATCGCAAGATCGCCTACATAGTGCGAGCAATCGATATAGCGCTTTTTAAGGCCGGCAAGAGAGCTATAGGTACGTATATGCTCCGATATAGAAGTAGAGGTATCCTAGGGGAAGAGGAGTCCGATTTCTTCTTTGGCTAGGTATATAGGATCGCGCCTCTATTCTCTAACCGCTCGCGCATAGGCGAAATGCTTACTAATAACCGCATCTAGACTAACGGACTACTCGGAGCCCTCCTAGACTACCTCCTATTTACGTATAGTATAGAGCAATTACGAGGAGCTACTTAGAGGAACGCGAGTTAAGAAGAAGCTAAGGATAGTACCGGAAATAAGCTACCTAGATATATAGTCCCTATCTATAGCCCTAAAGGAGACAATACCTCGGATAGTACGCTCGAAGTACCCGTACTACCCGTTATCTCCTACAAATAGAGTAGGGTATTAGAGGATAAGGACTACCGATTAGAGCGAATAGGATATACGGCGTTAGCGCTCCTCGAGTAACCTACTATCCTCGAGGGCATTATAGACAAGTAGCCCTATTACTTCTAAGTAGACAAGGACTTCCTAGATAGATAACTAGTAAGCGATAACCTAAACGTTACGCGCGACTAGCTTAGGCGATATACTATTACCGTAATCGGCCGCAAAATACACGACCGACTTTACTAGAAGTTTAATCTACCGCTAGGCCTATAGCAATTAAAAGACAAGAGTAAGTAGAGTAGCAACGAGCATAATCAAGACAATAATAGTAAAGAAGTTACTAAGGCATAAGGAGATAGAAGTTAGGGCGCGTAGGATCTAAATAGTAGTAAAGTATAAGGAAATGAGCCTTAGGTTATACAAGAGTAGGATAATAGTAAAAAAGGTACTAAGGTACAAGGAAATGGAGTTTAGGTTATACAAGAGTAGGATAATAGTAAAAAGGGTACCAAGGTATAAGGAGATGAAGTTTAGGTCGTACAAGAGTAGGATAATAGCGAGAACGACGACAAGAATAATAGCGAGGATGACAAGGCTAGTAGCTAGAAAGTACCTAAGCTTAGCGCGCTCTAGTACTAGTAGCTATATACCCTATACCCTCTCGACAAGTAGGTCTACTCCGATAGGCTAGATAATACCGATATCGTAGTATGTAACGTAATAGGCTTATTCGCGTTAGACTACATAATCCTAGCGGTCTTTCACTTATTAGATAATAAGGTCGGCATACTGTACTATGCTAAAGATAGCCGCATACTCTCTATCAAGGTTCTCGGCAAGCGTAATCTAGCGGTAATAGACGCGTACGCTATCCTACGTCGCAACCGCAAGAGTATAGGCGTAGCCTACGCCTTAACCGACGATAAGGACGGCAAGGCCAAGGTTGGACTAGCGTATAGGTAGGCAATCCTCTAGAGTAGCGGTAGCCTACGAGTATAGGTACTAGATAAGATAGAAATAATAACGCTATCCGAAAACCTTACCGCTAACTAGTCGTAGATACGTATAGACATAGTAGTATTCTATAGCAATGTAGTACTAATAAGGACTACGAGAGCGTTCCTAGCCCTAAGAACTATTATCCGTAATACTACTAAGGGCGAGAAAGCTAAGAAGGACATATACCTCCCCTTTATAGTAGCTACGCTATATACCTACTTTAATACGAAGAAGAACGACTAGCTAACCGTAATCGACTATAACGCTATCCTAGACTATGTTATTACTAATATCCGCGAATATAACGAGTAGAAGCCGTCTCCGGAGCTAGCACATTTCCTTAATACTATCTACGCCTAGCTCTAATTAGTAAGAGGTACCTACGTATACGAACTCGAGTAGCGAGATATCTTATTTAGGCTACTACTCGTAGCCGTACGTACTAAGCTCGAGGAGGTCCCTTTTAACTATACTACGGAAGACGACGATCCTTAGAAGAAGGCTCGTAGTATAGGCCTAATAGGAATACGCGGCCGATATGTACGCCTCTCGCCGAAGTAGAAGACTAATTACCTACTATGCCTCCCGTAGGACGTATAGAACTAGCTCGCCGTACTTAAGCCGTAGAAGACGACGGCTACTAAAGATAAAGTCGTAGAAGTCGCTAAAGACACAAGCGGTCTTACTATTAGTAGGCTAAGACTAACGCCTAAGAAGACTACTAAGTCTAGGAAGGTAGCTATAGCTAAGAAGCCTATAGAAGTAGAGAGCGATAACGACGCTATCGCCCTACCTAAAACTGCCGTAGAGACCGCCGTAACGGGTAGGGGTAGGCGAAAGCGCTACGCGACTATAGTAATAATAGCCCTAATAACACTAGTCAAGAAGGCTAAGACGGACGTCTAGGGCTCTACGGGTTTAGCGAGGAAGGCCGTACTCCTCGATAAGAACTATGCTATAGCTAAGGAATTAGAATAAACAATATAATCGAACGATACACGTTAGCTACATATCGGAAAACAACGTACGTTAGCTATATATCAATGTACGCGGTAGCGAGCATAAGAGCATAACGCGCTAACGCGCTCCATCTAGTAGATAGTCTTTACCTAACCCGAGGGGGGGTACTATTGTAGTAGGCGTACCTATACGCCGGTAGGCGTATAGCCTCCGTAACGTAGATACCTCTCTATAGACGTACGGCTAGATAGTAAACTCAATTAACATATACCTTGCTATAGCTAACACTTGCCTAACACTCGGCCTATAGCCTCCGGTACAAAACCCTTTATCTCCTTCCTACTTTATAGGATTCCATCCCTACCTTTATTATCTATTTAGGCTATAGGATATAGAGAGGATCTCTATAGCTCCTTCCTCTTACTAGGCTCCTATTCCTACTTCCTACCTTCCTCTTCCTCCTTTTCTAGCTCCTCCTTTGTAAGGGAGAACTATTCTAGGAGACCCTCTCTAATCATCTATCTAGTTACTTTATTTAGGCCTCTTTTAGTCCGGGTAAGCTCCTACTATAGTAACCCTATCCTCTAGATAAGTTGGTTTCTTATCCTCTATCTCTCTAGGTAGAATAGTATAATATGCTTAGGTATCTAGGCCCTATATCTATACGTACATTCTAGTATCTTGCCTAGAACCCTCCTCCTTATTAGGTATATATTTAGGCTAATGTGTTCGGTCCTAATTAGGGTTACTATTATGCTTTACTTCCTTAACTATCCTTAGTGTATTTCCTTGCCTTTTAGCCCTTCCTACTAGGCTATAAGGAGTTGTTAGCCCTATTAAGATGCCTACCTCTTCCTAACTTAGCTTTCCTATTGTGTTTCCTATCTCTAGTATATCTACTAATACTTAGGCATTATCCCCCTCTATTAAATATATTCCCTTATCTATCTCTTAACCTATTCTATTAGCTATCTCTACCTTATCCTTAGGTCTTGTGCCTAGGCCATGCCTCTATTCCTCCTATATTCCCTTTAGACCTTTTTATACCTCTCTTAGATATACTTAGTAATAGGTTTATCCTCTATCTTTACTACTTATTACCTTGTAATCTCCTATGTATATAAGGAGATAGATAGGATTTGTGTTTCCCTTTAGAGAACCCCCTCTACTACGCTCTTATATACTCCTATAATATGCCTTAGTACCTAGTTTTAGACCTTTTCTAGCCCTAGGGTAGCCCCTTTTCTATGTCTAGGTAGTCCCTCTAGTATTATCTAGACTTTAGCTCTATATGTTATAGTAGGTCTTACTACCGCGGTATATAGGTATTTTACCTTCTAGAATAATGCTCCCTATATAGATTTGCATAGCCTTTAGAGTAAAGATATCTAGGATATACCTTTCTCTACTACTTTCCTAATATATAGGCCCTACTATAGTTTCGAATCTACCTAAACTCCTAGTAACCTAAGAGATAGAGTAGGTCTATCCTTAAACCCTATTATATTAACCGTAGCTTATAGGTTATGTCTTGTTCTGCTTCTTATAAAGTAGATTAGTTAGTACTTCTACGATATAAAAGTAGCTCCGTACTTAGCTACCTATTATATACATCTATCGTATACTATCTCTAGCTTTCTATAGTTCCCTTCTATAGTTTTCCTATATATAAGGATGTTAGAGTTATCTATAAATCCTATTACTATAGTTCCCTTATCCTCGAAGGTAGGGAGGAGCGTAGACGTAAAGAATAGGAATAGGATTAGTAAGAGGGTTAATCCTTATAGTATTCCGGTTATTTAGGGCCTTGCCTAATCTATATATTCTCTAAGCCTTAGGTACGTAGTCCTATCCTAAAGGAATAACTAGATAAACTATACAATATACTATAGGTATACTTTTATCCTAATATTGTATATTAGTCTTTAGTATAATATATTATCGAATGCTCTTAATATATCTAAGTATAGCATTAACGCTACTATTGTTAGGTCTGTTTTCTAGACTATCTAGACCTATTCTGTTATTAGCTCTAGGACTAATATAGTAGATCTTCCTAGTCTAGCTCCTATCTAGGACTATAGGAGGAGGTCCCTAGCCTCTACTTCTTTACTTATTCTCCCTACAATAATGGCCTCTAGGACCTTTGCTAGGGTGTTTAGTAGTACTATAGGTCTATATGCTCCTAGTTTGGTATAGTCCGGCTTCTATAGTTTCTTTAGGACTACTATTATAGAGTATTTAAAGGGTTTAGGGTAGTATCCTTATTATAGGTATACTATAAAGAACTTATATAGTATAGGTCCAAGTTCCTATCTACATTCCTTAAGTATTATATTAATGATCTAATTAGGTCCTAGGGCTTTTCCCTTAGGGAGCCTATTAAGTATCTTCTAGAGCTCTCCTATTCTAACTTCTACCTCTATCTAGAATAGGCTTAGGTAGGATGCATTTTGTATATCTTCTAAGTTAGCTTCCTTCGGTTCTAGAAAGAA
>LFZO01000727.1:0-21310 GCA_001578225.1 Pseudocercospora musae
GATAGCCGGAAGTTACGGTAGTAATAACCGAGCAAGGTAGTACGGCGGTTAACAACATCCTTAACTAGGCTAAGAACCTAAAGGGTAAGGCGTATAGTCTTAAAGAGGAGATAGTCGCGAAGGTTGCAATGTATTACTAGTATCTCCGTAGCTACCTACCGGAGAAGTAGACTAGTATTAACCTACTATAGATCCATGGTATTAGTAACTAGCTAGTCCGATAGAACCTACCGTTATAGCTCCTTATAGTCGCCCTTCGACCCGATTATGCGTACGAGCTTATCTCTATACTAAAGCCTACTAAGTTCTATTACGAGTGCGATATACCTAAGAAGAGTAACTTGCCTCTAGTAGAGACAATACGCTTAAATAGCAACGTTCTAGAGCTAATCGAAGGCATCGGCGCTAATCGAATCCGTATATCGGTCTCCTTCGAAGTAGAGGATAAGCTTGCCTACTCTTAAGGTATCGACTATATACATAGTCCGGAGATTTTCGCTACATAGATATAGAAGCTTAAGGCCCGCGGCCTTATACTATCGAACGGCTAGGTAGGAGAGCTAACCGACAAGTATCTTACGAACGAGGATTTAGAGGCTACAAGCGGCTAAGGCAAGGCTACGTAGTAGAACTTAAAGCCGCTATTAGAGGGTTCTACCTCGTTTAGTATACTACATCTACCTTACGGCGACATTGCCGGTACCGCTACTCGAATCCGTATAGATCCTAGCTTCTATCGCGTTAAAGGAAACAAGGTTAAGGGTTTCAATCTTACCGTCGCCTAGGTCGTAGAGGCTTACCGATGCCTAATACCTATTACTCGCTAAGGCGGTACGATTCTATACGCGTTCCCTTACGCTATCTAGCTTACTAGCCTTAGGCCTATAGTAGACGCTCTTATAGGCCGCATTCCGTAGTCTAATCCCTCTATTCGAGAGGAGCTTAATTTGGTTTTCGCGCTAGACCCTAAGGGCCTTTAGGGCTATATTAAGGAGTAGAACCGGCGCGCCTACGATACGGTTCGCGAGGCACTTACGCTTTAAGCTAACCTCGAGCGTAAGTTGTATAGCGAGAAGAGCTACTATGCCTCGAAGAGCCTCTCCGACCGATAGGAAGACGACGAGGTACTAGGCGAGAGCTATAGCAAGTACGAGCTTCGCTAATTACCTATGCTTAGGATTAGACGGTAATTAGAGGGGATACTACCTAAGAATGGAACTACAAGTAGAACTATTAATAGACCTAGGATTAATAGCCCCTAGGGATACGATTGAAAGTCTATCTAAGGTAGCGAGCCGAAGAGCTTACCTATTTGTTTTCTGTATACATAATCGCGGTATTGTATCTAGTTAGATACCTAGAAAGGGAGGGATATTAGCTAGCAACTAGGACACACTTGACTACCGAGTTAGGTAGGGGCCTCGATTAGTATATATAGCCCTCTTCCTACTAGGGAGAGACATTATTAACCTTCGTTTAGTACACATTACTAGTTACATTTCATGTGCCTCTACTGTAGGGCTCTAATTACTACCATATGCCTCTACGACTATTACGACAGTTAGTCCGCCTAGTATAGCTACCTATAGCCTAATAGGTTATGCTCCCTATAGTCCCTTCCTATACTACCTAGCCCTTGGGTTTGTGTAGGTTTAGGTATTACTCATTACTATACTTACCTTTTACTTTAATAGTTAAATAAGCTACCTTATTAATATCTTCCTCCTTAGATAGAGGAGATGATTTAGAGGATGCCTCTATATCTTGTACTATATAGGCTTTCTTATAAGATAGTTTCTTAGTCTTCTTTTCTAGGGATTATATCTTTAGGCTTAGTTTCTTTGCTATCTCCTTTAATTGCTCTTTATTAGGTAAAGATCCCCTCCTAGCCCTAGATAGGGATTGTTTCTTTACTACCCTATAGCTCTACTTTAGCTTAATAGCTACTTTTGCCTTATCTAGGCTAGGGCACTCTTTAATCTAGTATATTCCCCTATATAGGAAGTAAGTATTGTCTCTACTACCTCCTACCTAGCTCCTCTTCTTAGTAAATATAGCTATCTCTTAGCTTACTATTTATTCTTGCTTTTCCCTTAAAATACTAAGGATGTCCTATAGACTAAGGTCCTACCTTAGGTTAATCCTATCCCTAATAGTACTAAATGTTTCTAGAAGGGCCGCTAGTAATTACTAAATTTTCCTCTCCTTAGTCTTAATATCCTTAAACTAGGGAGAGATAGATACCGCCTTCCTAGCTATACTACTTAGGCTCTACTATACTTTATTAATTGTCTAACCCTCTTCTATACTAAAATTAGTATACTACTAGAGTAAACTTCTCCCTATTGCCTATAGTTTCCTCTTATATTTCCCTTTTACCTAGTCCTACAAATGCTTTATATATTCAAGCTCTTAATATTCGTCCTAGTTATCTTCTAAAATATAGATAAATATCTTATATAATGCTATTACATTATAAACCTTATAGCTTGCTCTTCTAATTAACTAATCTAAAGATTCTAATAATGTTATTAAGATATAATTAAATAGTATAGATACTAGGGTATTAAGGACTACTTTATCTAGTACCTATTTAACCTTTAGCTTTATTAGGTATATCCTAATAATCTTGAACCATGATTCATGATTCTCCTTTATTAAGATTAGTATAGCCCTTCTCTTGCTAATTCTACCTTCTTAATCTATGATTTCTTCTATAAATTAAACCTAAACAAACTCTAGAAACAAGCTCTTTCTTTAATCTAAAAATAATAGTTTCTAGATAGCTATCTTCCTTGGTTAGTAGATCCCTAGCTCTACTAGGCCTATTAGTTTTGAAGGTTACTAAAAACTTAGTATAGATTCCTACTCTATAGGGCTAATAACTTCCTTAAGTCCTTCCTAACTATTACAACCTATAGATTAGGATATTAGTAGTACTAAGTACTAAATCTAAGGCTTATCCTAAGGTACTTAAAACTTAGGCTTATCTATTCCCTTTATACTTTCTAAGTATGCCTTACTAGGTTCTTTTATAGCTTATATATATAGGGCTTCTTTATGCAATATATATAGATCTACCTTAAGTCTCCCTCTCCTATTTTGCCTCTTCCTTCTAGGACTAGACTTATAGGTTTAGGAGTAATCTATACTACTTTAGTCTTTCTACCTTGTAGTTACAAACCCGGGCTTATAACCTATCGAGCTAAGGAGGGCTAATAGGTATAAATGGATTATAAACTATAATAGAAGCTATAAGGAATAGTAGAGGCTAAAGTAGGATTCGGAATAGTAAGTGTATTATTATTATCTATAGGTTAGAGCTAAACCTAAAAGGTATTAGCTTGGATTAGTTACATAATAGTTATTATATAATCTAGTCTACCTTGGTATCCCTTACTAGGTTACTAACTAGACTATATATTCCAATATATCTTCCAAATATGAAGATTAAGGTTAAGAAGGCTATTTAAGAGGTATTTAACGTATAGAAGGACCTTAACTTTAGTACTAACGAGAGTAAGAGTTATAGTAGTATACGCTTCTATAACTTATTAGCGAATACTTAATCTAGCTTATTCTTCTACGAGTTACTAGATATAAAGGACTTAGATACTAATACTATAAACCTTGTAAGGTAGGTAACTAAGTAGATAATACCCTTTATTAATAGTAATCTTAAGAGATAGAATTCCCTCTAAACCGATATCTATACGATAATAAGAGCGCTCTACAATCGACTCGCCGAGAATCTACTTACTAAGTACGTAATATACGTATTCTATAACTCGTATAGTATTTAGTTATATATTAGTAACTAGGTAGACTATACGAACAAATTGTACTTGCCTTATTACGCCGATATCCTCTACGCCGCCGCTTACGTAATTAGTATATTTAAGAGGTCTAAGAAGGCGTAGAATATATTAAAATTATTTACTAAGAATAGGAGTAAATTAATAAGAGCCTTCGTAGTAGTATACCTAACTCGCTAGGGTTTATATTATACCTTAATATATAGCCTATTCGTAGTAACTATAGTCCTTTAAGACTATATAAGAATAATATTAAAACGGCTCTTTAGAGATAGTAACGGGTATTTCGCGAAGGATACGATAGTAGTATTAGTAACTATTAACTTAGCGGTCTTCTAGAATCTAGCGTAGACTTTATAATCTATATATCCTTCTTTAGCTCGTTAACGAAGCGTACCTTATTAGCGAGAGCGACACTTCTCGAGTTAGTAATATTATACCTCGCTAGTAGTAACTACGTAGATCTATTAAGTAGGCCTACTTACTATAAAGTACTAAATTACTATTTCTCTTCGATCTTAGAATATAGAAATAGACTTAACCTATCTACTAGGCTACCTACTTACTAGATATTACTAATCCTAGTATTTCTAGCTTATTTCGTAATACTAATGATACTATAAGAATCTCCTTCTTTAAGTACTATTTTAGATACTAAGAACTTAACGAAAGTACGTAATCTACGTACCTATAGTTTAGTAATGAATTTATCGAGTTTAGAGACTTAAGTAAGCGCTTCTACGCTATTAATAACGATCTTAGTCGCTAGCGAGAGTATAGTAATATTCGTAGCTATTAGGACCTTATCGCTCGTAAGGTATCTTTAATAGTAGAGATTACGCTATACCTATATTATACTCCTACTAATTTAGTACCTTCTAAGTACGCGTTTAGTACTATAAACTTCCTATAGAACGACTATCGCTCGAAGCTATTAGCTACTATCTACCGCTTATACTAACGACTATGCCTATATCTATATTAATAATTATACTCTATATAGAAGATCCTTTAAAGAGATTATATAAAGATAACGATAAGCCAAGTTACGAGAGATTAAGCGCTTAAACCTAGTAACTAAGAAGGAGGTCTATAAGGCTAAATTAGACGTACTTTTTACCTTTAAAGAGGTAATAATAAATAATTACTATCTACTACTAAGCGATCCTCGATATCTATATTAAGATTAACTTATAGAGGTATTTAGCCTTTATTAACTAGGCGTACCTAATAACTACGAGGAATACGAGAAAGAAGTTAAAGAGTTAGATAATATTAACTATAAAGAGATATTTATAGTACTACTAATACTAGTCGCTTCTTAATTAGCGTATTTACCGTTCTTTAAGCTACTAAATAGTTAGGCTTCTAGCTTCTACGACGCTCTAGTTATTTATATATAAGATCTATTACAAGATAGCTAGTAAGCGCTAGAGACTTATAGTAACTATACTAGTATTATATATAGAAGTACTTAGATAGATACTATAAGAAGAGCTATCTCGGAAGTAATAGCGTACTTGAATCTATTGTAAAATTGAGGTCTATATATAGTTAAATCTATGTCTTCTATAGGTACTTTATCTATATTCTTTATATACTAGTAACTAGTACTATACTATCCTTAATAACCGTAACCTTTCCCTTTAGGTTAGCTTATAATAGCCCTGTGGTTAGCAACCATTTACTAACAAAGCAACGGTTAGTAACACTGTTAGTAACGTTACTAACCGTTGCTATTACTAACCAAATGACACCTCTAAACCATACACAGTACTTCCTTGACTACGGCGCAGTCCGTGCTCAGATCTGATGGAATGTGAATCTTGAACTTTCTTCCAAGTCGCGTCAACACAACGCAGCCCAACACGGGCATCGGAGGCATCTGCTCCATTTATCGCTACTCATACATAGCGTCGACGACCCAAATATCAAGGTTCACGATATCAGTCCTCAAGTCTCGTCCATTCGCGATGCCAATGCTTCCATCCTCATGTCCATAGCTTCCATCCGAGCAAGCAAAGACCGCATCAGGGCCTCATTTCGGTCCGCCACCGCGAGCAGCTTCGTCAGAACCGTATGGGAGCTGGAGCTGTGGGTGCTGCGGGTCGTCAGTAATCCGTCACGGACGACGCCGCCGCCGGGACACCTACCTTCGTTCCTCAGCTCTGGCATTGCTCTGCTTGATGTGCATAGCAGGCACAGGTGGACTGACGCTCTGCTCCAGGTGAGAAGGGTATGGCGAGGGTTGGTATGTCTGCCTCCGCTGCATGGCCACATCAGGATCGAGTCCGGCAGCATTTTGGCCTGTCACACTACGTACCTCGTCAAGAAGTTCTCCTCGCTTCCTGCGCGGCAGCATCTGGTCCTTGGTAATTACAAAAGTGCTCGATCTCTGCGGGCCTTCTGGACGACACGGATCCGCGGGCCGAGCTGTACTCCGATATCCTGGTTCAGCTATGGGCATCATCAATTGAGAACGATCCTCCTTCGGTGCAGTGGACTTTGTAAGGCCATATCCATATGCGACGGTCCTTCGGCGCTGTTCCTTGGTGGGCCGCAAGCGATGCGACGACGAGATATCGTTGGTGTCCATCCTCATGAGTTTGGGAGTCTTTCGTTCTCAGGCCAGTCGCTTACGCCTTACTGATGGTCCTGTGTAATCATCTAGGCCGAGCCACCACCAGGCATGAAAAACGGCTGTGTCAAACAGCTACCATCTGGAGTCCGTTGGATTGCAATCTATTCAGGCCTTTGTACATCGAGCAATTGATGTTAAGATGTAGGATGGGAGCAAGTGGCATTTGAAATGCTAAAGTATATTGTCGAAATCATGCGTGCAGCCGATCTTGCACTCTGGATGCAACGACCAGAGAGCAGCTAACCATTTAGAAGAACGCGAAATCCTGTTTAGTCAAGTCGTCGGATGATCAGGGTTGTGAGAAGAGGAGGAGTGTCCGAAAAGCGGCCCGTATTATGCAGTGAAACCCGATCCTACGATTCGTGCTGTGCGAAATTCTTTGCCTTTAAGGGACAATATCACCAAACATCATGCACAAAGTCGATCTAGTCACGCTGCACGTGGCTTCCATGCCCGTGGTTGTTCCCGGCTGCCTGACAACCACAGCCAGGCAAACCCAGGACAAAGTCAAGCCGCAGCGCCTTTCGTTGGCAGATCGACTGGATGTTCACGACTCATTGCCTCCCAGGCTTTCGTCTACCTGCATACCAATTGCCGGAGCAGGGTCCAAGTGCGGACGACAATGATGGCTAGACTCCAAGCTGGACTTGCTGACCATCTTGCAGGTAGTCGCGATTTTTTCTTTTGTGCCTCAGCTACCGATCACGGCAATTGCACCCCAAGACACGAGATGTCAATGTGCGACCTGAATTGAATCGACAGAACATCGAGAAACCTCTGGAACGTATCAGAAAAACCACATGCTCGGTAATGACCGCTACCCAAGGCATTGTTGATAGACCCGCACTGCGGGGACATCACCGTCCACTTCACTGCAACCATCATGCTAGTGCTCGATGTCGATGATTGCTGACTTCCGGACCGTGCCACCGTTCAGCAGCACTACTGCACATCATCAGCATGTCATGAATCAAGGGCAACACACTAGAATCCGGCTTCGATCCACAAGGACTCAACGTGACTGCATAGCCTGCATATCTTTGCACCCTGGACTTTTCTATCACTGGTCAGACTGCAGCGATTTGCATTGCCGCGCAATTTCTGCCAGAGTGAAGGGTTGGATTTATGCCATTGAGCCAATAGGACATCATGCAGATGTCTTCAAAGATGCTCGCGAGTAAGCGCGCTGATCATGAATACTCCAGTACAAGCCCAAGACCACGGTATAATCCACACACTCTCCGATCTATCTGGCCTCTCGAAAGACCGACCTGGGAAGCCCTGGCGGCCTCGCACTCATCAAGACCAAAGGCGTCGGAGTGTGGCATTCAGAGTTGGCAACGTCCACACAGCTCAGAGTCTCCCACATTAGTACCACTGCCTACCGCAACTGGATTCCCATGCCCTTAAACTCCTCATCCAACTCATAAATAATAGGCACACCCGTCGGAATTTCCACCTCTGTAATGTCCTCATCAGCAATATCCTCCATATACTTCATCAAAGCCCTCAGACTATTCCCATGCGCAGCAATCAACACAACCTTTCCCTTCTTCAAATCCGGCACAATATCACTCTTCCAATACGGCAACGCCCTCTCCAAGACATCCTTCAAGCATTCCGTCTTCGGAACCTCGATTCCTGCATTCCGATACCTACCATCGAAATCTTCGGTTTTGCGATCCTCTTCACTCGTCTCTGGGGGTTGTGTGTCGTAACTTCGCCGCCAGATTTTCACTTGTTTTTCACCATGTTTTTGTGCGGATTCGGCTTTGTTGAGACCTTGGAGACCTCCATAGTGGCGTTCGTTTAGGCGCCAGCTTCTTTTGACTGGGATCCAGAGGCGGTCTGCTTTGTCTAATGCTAGGTTTGCGGTCACGATGGCTCGGCGCAGGAGGGAGGTATAGAGTAGGTCAGGAAGCCAGCCGGATTCTTTGAGAAGCTTGCCGGCTTGGATGGCTTCGGTGGTGCCTTGTTCGTTTAGTGGGACGTCGACCCAGCCTGTGAAGAGGTTCTTTTCGTTCCATTCTGAACGGCCGTGTCGGAGGATTACGAGTTTGTAGGGTGCAGGCATGATGGGTGGCTTGGTAGGTATGGGAATATTGCGCTGACAAGTGTGTTTCCCGATCAATGTGGGGAGAGGCGCGGTCGTGAGCAGGAATACAATGCTTTTGAGCAAGGTGGGACGTCATGTTGCGCCAGGACCGGGAAGGCGCTCTGGTCACCTTGGTGGTCACTACTGGACTATGATGGTTTTAGATGTTCCACAGCGAAGGATTTCCCATCTACTAGAGTCATTATAGGTCGGAAGTGTGAGACAGTGCTGCAAAAGTCTGGCAACACATGCGACGCTCACCTAAGTGGATCCAGTTGATGAAGGGGGGTCTTACGGTTTCCCAAGCCCGGTGACAAGCTCTCTTTTGGCTATCATGTGCAGACTGCACAGCGCGATGCCATGGTCGCAAGGTCTTTCGACGCCTGTCGCTGGAACAAGAATGCGCAGCGCTTAGTGACCAGGTCAAGAAGGTCAGACACGCGGCTGAGTGCAACATGGACGCAAGGGAGAGGTCCTGCGCTCATGTCGTTCCAAGCAGCTCCCGAAACTGACGGGGCCAGGGGCGACGGATTGTCTAGGTGCCTCGCAGCGTCGTTGAGCTGGTTTCTTATCAAGTGCAGTAGGGCAATCGTTATGTGTATAGTGCCCTACAGCTGGACCTAGCTATGTCTCTGTATTCTGCCTGCCATTTCATCCGAGCTCTTCTTGGATATAGATTCCATGACCAGCAAATCGTACCGAACTCCTCATACTACCGAGTACAGAGGATCACGTCTCGATGCGATTGTGTCGAGGACACAGTAATCGACGAGGGGAGCGGGTGCGCAGAGGAAACATGCCGGCGTCTGTCCGTTGTTGCTTTGCGCGCGAGTCTGCTCAGATCCTCATTTCGTTGGCGATCTTTGTGGTTGGATTTGTTCTTCCATTTTGCTTGTTTCTTGCAGTCAGTAAACTGTCAAATTCGCCATGGTAATCGGGATCTGGTAGATGGAGTGAATGGAGGACGAAAGTAACCTCAGGCACCAACATTTTCATTTTCGCTCTTGCTTCCCCTGTCACTCACATCCTACACACATCGACCTCTACCTTCGACACAATAATGGCCGGGCACAATCTTCACAATATGTACGGCGTTGTGCAAGTTCGGGCCTGGCTCCTCTCCTCTGATCGAACCTCGCGTAAGGTCCTTGGTCGAAAATCGGTGACCTTCAACACAGCAAACCACCAGGAGGAATTCGTTTCCAGACGCTTTAGGTCAGATCAACCCACTCTGGACGCATCTGGAGCGCCAATACCTCTTCGATCTCGGCATGCTGTCCACGCTGTTGTTATCCACCAATCCTGATAGACGTGGCTGTTGGCTTGCAGCTTTGTGCGACTGCGACCGACTGCGGCCCCTCGGTTCTTCAGACTCCGCCACCACGAGCACAGCTATGGCTCACAATCATGTTCCGCTGACGCCTCTGCCTGATATCAGAGCCGCTTCTTTCGCTGGAAAGGCAGTGGTTGTTCTTCCAGTCTCCCTTGTCTGGCTGTTTGACAGGCATCAGGAGTCTCGACATAACTGCACCTGAATGCCTGCACATCTCCTCCAATCAATCATTCTTCAGCCTTAGTCGACCCTAGCATACCGTGAACTCAGATAACGGCAAGCCTAAAACTCCAACCTTGGAGCTATCTCAACGGTATCAATCACCATTTCTGTGGAAGTGCAATTGCAACGGCCTCTGCATCTCCCAAAAAGCGCCTTTGCGCAAGCAGACCGGCAATCACATTCGATGGACCCTGTGAGCATTCTCCAGATAGCTGGGTTCGCTGGTTCTGCCAGCAAAGGAGCTATAGAAGTTGCGAAAGATCTGTACGTCTTCTGTAACGAAGTCAGGAACGTCGACCAGACGGTACATGGATTGGTGAGTGAAGTACAAGCGCTCGGAGGCGCGTGCGCCTTGGTCGACGAACGCTTGCGACAAATTGTGGCAGACCACGAAACTACATCGTCCATCGGCGCCAGTAAAGGACGGTTGTGGAGTTGCATAGAGCTTCAGGTCACAGACAGTCGAAGGACCATCGAACAGCTCAAGACGGCATTCCAAGGTGTGCGCGAACAAGGCGGCAACGTGCTGAGTCAAGTATGGCGGCAGATCAAGCTCAACACAAAAACGAAAGATATTGCAGAGGCGAGGAACCGGATCCGCTCGCACACTGCAAGTCTGCAAATGGTCCTCCAGACCGTTGCCATGTGAGTAGACATTCCATAGATTTTGAACTTCATTGACACTTGTCACAGAGAAATCTGCTACGTAGCGCCTCAGAAAGCCGATCAACAACTCCAAACCCTGCTCGTCAAAGCCGAGCAGTGCGTCGAGCATCTGAAACATTTACGAGCTCAGTCTACTGAAAATGATGTTGCCCAACAAGCTCGTGAGGATGAGATGATTGCTGTCAGCGAAGAGACCTTGTCGAATGGCGAAAGTCTTTACGCGGCAAGTGTAGCAAATGGCTCGATGCTTGGGGATCCCTCCTTCGCTGGACGAGCATCTCATGTTCACGACTGGATACAGGACGTCTCTGCGATCGAAAGGACTGCCACGGCTCTGTCTGCAATTGCTGAGACAGACTTACATTCCACCACCTCAGCTGACGAGCACTCCATCATCTTCTCCGAGGATCCATCTCGGCGAGAGAGTACTGCCCCAACTAGTGTGGCTCACGATCACCACAAGGACCACCACGGGAACGAATATACCGCGAGTGATTGCGACTACGACTCCGAAGACGATTTCCTTGTCGACGCCGCGAAGGAAGCCTTGGATACCGGTCGAACCTCGTTCCAATCCCGAGAATATGCGGACGCCAGCGAATATCTTCAAGAGGCGCTGAAGATTGTGAGGGAGCTGCCAGCACGGCGGCAGGCACTCGTATGCGACACGTGGGAGATCAGATACCTGCTTAGTGTTTGTGCTTACCATACTCAAAGCCTGACACGTGCCAAAACCAACCTCTGGAGTGTCGTTGAATATGCCTCACGCTCTTCACTGCAAGACAATGATCAACGCAAGCAGTGTTGCGAGGCTGGACATCTGCTGAGCATCGTGTGTGTCAAGCTAGGCAGTCTCGAGGAAGCACGTCAGTACTGCGAGTCCGCTCTGAAAGCACGACACAAACTGTTCGGGAGATCCCATCCGGAGAGCTTTCGGTCTCTGGCGCTGTTGGCCAGGATACTCAGCATCCAAGGCCATCTCCAACGTGCGAAGATCTACAGCCGTATGATACCGGAAAGTGACCGAGGTCCATGCACGAAAGAGTTCAAAGACCTGACAGGTTCTGCCGTACAGCCAGCGTGTGAAGCCGTCGAAGCACAAGGCTCAAGAGTCAATCGCGTATCAAGTGAGACGGCTGGTGTCGATTCACATCTTCATCCAACAAGACGATCAACTCTAGACACGCAAGCCGATAGCACTGACAGTGGTATCTCAATGTCCTATGATGAGAAGCGCTCTCTGGCGGATTCGGCAGCTTGGACAGCCTCTCCAACGTCGTCATCTCCTTCTCAAGCATGGGACCACGAGCTGGGAATCGCTCGAACTCACTCTGTCAACTCCATCACAGAAGGGCGTACCATAGTCGAAGAAAGTGCGCAGGCACTGGACAATCCTCGTCCTACGACTAAGTGCAAGGACGATTCGAAAGCCATGTATCCTAGACATGCAATTATCAGCGAGCCAGCCGCCGTCTCGCTCCTCGCCACGACGCCTTCACCACGTCCTGTCCAGCAATCTAGCACTTTCTTGGACCCCGATAAATTTGGAAGGAAAGGAGACCGCACGCCTTCTCCCGATGATCGAACCTCAATAGCCTCTTTCAAGACGGCTATAGCTTCACCGAGGCCGACCCGAGCATCTTCTTTGGACGATCGTGATCGTGCCTACGTTGCGACTTCAAGAAACACAGCCATACCCAGTGGACAAGACAAGCAATTGCTGAACAGCATCTTGAACCGTGCAGAAAGGCGCGAGATCGCCGATCTGCTCCCAAAGATGCGTGATCTGGACCAGTCTCTTGCCAATGTCTGCAAGCACATCAAGCATTTGGAGCAACAGCTTCAGCAATCAGTACCCGAGAAGCTCATAGTCGAGGTCCATGCAGCAGAATGGGCACTGGGAAAGGCCCGACGTTATGCATATGGCTCACGTCGGCCCTCGGCGAGACTTGAATATGAGACAGCGAAGAAAAGTGCCAATGCAGCAGTGGTTTTGTTAAAAGAGTACGAAATTCTGCCAGAGAAGCAGCGTTCGGTATCAGAAGACTCGATGCTTGCGTCTCCAACATCAGCGAAGAAAGGCAAACTGGGTCGATTCATGTCCATTCGCAATAAGCCCGAGGGCAAAATGCAGGAGCTTGTTATGGAAACGAGCAAAGGCGACATTAAGCTGCGTCTGCTCGATGATGCGAAGGTATACAATGACGCTCAGTGTCCCGTGAAAGACCTATACTGATTGTTCATTGCAGGCGTTCAAGCAGTTCTCTTGGAAAGTCCAGAACAACTCGTTTACCAACATGGAGCTTTACGTTGCTCCCAAAGGCATTGAAGCTCGGAACAGTGCACGCGAGTGCAGTTTCATTATTACACCGCCTCCGACAAGGCTTACCGACGCCAGCGATGCATTGCTGGGCTATGTGATCGCCGGCCTGGATATCGTCCAAGAGACGTTTGAACCAGCCAACGAGAAGGGTGCACGGTCCACCACGATGGTACATGGCTGTCGATTTACGAAACCCTGAACCTCCTGTGGAAATTTCGCCGCAGATACAGGATTGCTTTGAATAAAAATGCGAGGAGAGCACAGAGCAACCTGACGCGATGATTTACTATCGAGCACTATACCCATGCTGCATAATCTGTACACTATTGTCCGGCATTGCAGATATCTCTGTTTCACTGTGACAATTCAAGGATCGGCTACACATGTCCCGCCTCTGTCCACTTCATCGATCTGAATTCCCGGGGTACACACTCGCCACCAGGCAGCATAGACGGAATGTACGGTGCTTATGGAAGATAACATGCAACCATGGAATACTTGGCATCAATCAGGGACTATCAGCCAGTGCTTATCTCAGAGTGACCGAATCCTCCAACCACGCACACAAACCAGCCACCTCGTTGCACCATTACTACTTCAGAGAATAAGTCCAAGACTGCTTGCACTCATACTTATCTCCATGCGACCACTGAACCTTGTTCGCCGTAGCCCAGGAGCTGTCCAAGGAGTTCGAGAAAATCGAGCAGTACGTTCCGTATGGCACACCGTTCTTGTGCAAATAGTATGCATTGAACATCTTGCACTGCTGCTTGCCGGCTCTCTGGTTGGCCTGGTTCTGGATAATCGCATAGTCGGAGCAGACTTGTGGGTTGAATGGTCCCGGAATGAATCGGGATCCCATGTGTTGTCTTGGAGCACTGATTGGTCGGCCACCGCAGTTCTTGGGCTTGCCCCATGGGTAGGATGGTGGTTTGGCTGGGCTTGTGGGTCCGAAGGTCTTTGTGGAAGTTGTTGTTGTTGAGGTCTTTGAAGTGGTGGCTGTGCTCGTGGAAGGAGCACTGCAGTCAGGTGGAGTTACGACATTGGTCTTATCATATCCATCGCTGCCGGTAATGACAATTTCGAACTCCTCGCGTTTCTGGCCGATGTTGGTAGCCATGCTGGCGTCGATATTGGAACCCCACAGCGTACACTTGATGCTAGTCATGGAAGGAGGATTTGGACAATTCTGACCCCATACGGTTGGATAGCCCGGGTCGTAAGTCGAATCGTTGTTGGTGGGATTGAGCGAAGGGTCACGCTCGAAGAAGATGTTGAAAGCGGTGCAAAGGTTCCAGGAGTCGCACTTTGCAGCACAGGTCGAGACATCGTACGTCTTCAAGGTGAAAAGAGCGAGGTACGACTGTCCGGCAACGGCTGCATTGAGATCCTTGAAGACTGATTGTGTTAGCTCATGCACTGTGGGAAACCCCCCATGGCACACGGCTTACCTTGAGTATACTGGGTATTGCTTGTCGATGGCACTTTCGTTGGTGCCGCATTTGCGGAGGAATGGAAGGGAGGATAGGCGAGAAATGCGGATGCAGTGTCTGGAGTTGGAACTGGGCCAAAGCCGTCTGGCTGAGGTGCACAAGGATCTAGTGGGTTGATGAAGCCGCAGTAGGTGCCTAATCAAGAGAAAAGAAGACAAGGTCAGCTGCTGCTCCACGCGACATCGATTCTCAAGCCTCCGACTTACCTGCTTCAGGCTGGGTTGCACAAGCTCCTGGAGCTGTAGCAGTCTTGGTCAAAGCCGGATCTGTGGTATAGCCGGTCGCCAAAGCAGGGTAGTACGGCGTATATGCATCGTCGCGCTTAGCAACTCCCGTGGTGGCTGCGGTGGCTACGCCGGTGATAGTCACACTGGACAGGAGAGAAGCAGTCTCGACGCCATCGACATCTGGAATGATCGAAGGTCCGCTGGCTACGGTAGGAGCGGCGTCGAGAGCAGCGAAGTCTAGATTTTGTGGTGCGGGACTGGCTACAACAGCAGAAATTATTGCTGCAAAGGCAGCAGAGTGTTTAACGAAAGGCATGCCAAAAGTTGGAAGACTTCTAGTGAGTGAATTGAGTATGAAGAAAAATGAAAATGCCGCTGATCACCTTTCAACAGACACGGGCGAAGAGTGTAGCCTTATAGTCTGCGCTCCTGCTTGGCGTCTCGGTCGACGGCGATCTGGACTTCATACCATGAGGCCACTACTATCGAGGCACGAATGTTTTGCCGTTGCGTGCTCAGGTCATGGCTAAGCTTCTAACCGGAGCCGAATCGTTTCGTGGAACAAAGGATTGCTTCCAGTCGCACGCCCTGGATCACCAGCCCTGTTCGTTCCGAGGTATTGATCAGAGTCCTATAGCTGTATAGGGATACCACTGTCCGAATACAGCAAGCTCTTACATGTCTCCAGGTCGAAAACGGCAAAGAATGCTCGCTTCGTGACAGTTCGCGCTTACTCAGTCCGTGCTTCTTATATGCGGGTAATTATATGCAGAAATGGCTTTCATACTATCAAGCCGAATGAAAGGCGCCGAGCTCTAGGAGATTTCTCGCATTTCCAGCTTGGTGCACTTCTCTTGATCTCTTGAGACTACAACGAAGATTGATTCCATGCCAGAGGTTATGGATTGTACATGGCTAAATTGCCACTGCAATCCCGGGAACACGAGCTTCTTGAAGCGTTTTGATGCTTGAAGACTTCCCTTTTTCTCAGCACGCTATGTCAGGAACGAAAATTTACGGTCAACGAACGAAACCTTGAGAGCGAAATTATATACTGTATTAAGCACTATATGGTACGTGCTCAAGCCACATGCACGCTACTCTCGGTTGAAACCGACAGTATTTCTTTACAACCCGCCCGGTTTTCCAACCGAATCCAAGGCTCTCATCAAATATAGGAACAGCCATTCAAGCGAAAAAATATGCTCTTCATCCCAAATTTAAAGAACTCTTTGGGAGGCGACCAGTGTCCACGCATGACAGAACTCACTTTTTGGACCGGAGGAAGGCTAAACATAAGCCGGACTGCACTTTAGGCCTTTGGCAGATTATTGATCTGCTGCTAATAACGGTCTTTCACTTCCGCGAAAGCAACACATGCGCCAATAATTTGTACGAGATGTCATCAAGTAAGATGCCAAAGGGGCTGGTAGAGAGGCATGGCACCTCCAAGTGATTTGGAGTCCATCCAACATCTTGTTACTACCACAGTCGAGCCTCCCTATGTTCTGGCCCGAGACTCGATATCTAAGCATCTCGTGAGATGAGCGAGAATGATCCTGTGTCGGCAGTACCGAGACGGGCCAGCTTGGCCAACGCCTTTCTTAGCCCTCGTGGAGTCGACATGCTGGAACTGTCTCGGCCGACCCAAAGAGACCTTACTCATTGCCGCGATTTAAGTTCATATCTTGCTTGCAAATGCCATGCGGTGTCGCGTGGTGCGACAACTTGACGCGAACAACTAGTTCTCGGCTTCCTGCTTTCTAATATGATGGACGCCATGCAGTCGTAACAGCTCCGTAAGCTGTGTTGTGAATTAATGGTACAGACCGAGACATTCGTGAATTGCCTACTGAATTGCATGAACTACAGAAGGTAGCTAACTAGTCAACCTTTATATGTCCTTGTTAGTAACCCTAAGTTAGTATGTAACAGACTGAATAAGTCTGTAACAGTAGCCCTGAATTAGTGCCCTTAAAAGCTACCTATTATTATTCCTCCCCTATTACCTTAGTATACTAACTAATATACAACACTCCCCTTTAGTTAGTTAGTTAATAATTACTTGTGAGTTTGCTTTGCTTTACATGCTATGCATGCTATAGCCTATACTTTAATGAAGGTTATAAGCTCTTTTAGCTTAACTCTAGTTAGTTCCTAACCTTAGATTAGTATCCTTATTGCCCTTAGATTAGTCATTTTTTTACTTCCTTTAGGCTCTTATAGCCTGTTAGCTTACTTAACTAGGTTAGATTGTTCCTATACTTTCCTTTACTTCTTTAAGTAGTTATATGTTTGCTAAATAGCTTAAGTATAGAAACTTCATATCCTTAATCTTAGTACTTATAAGTCTTTCAACCTTTAAGGCTAAACTTAACTTTCTTCTTTCTATACCAACTCTAGTAATATTAAGCAATTTGCTTGTTATCTAGACTAGGTTACATCTTTTCTAACTCTTTAAAAATTCCTACAAAGGTAAGCTAGATATTAGCTATTATAGGGATCCTTGCTAACCTTAATAGGATTCATTATAGCTACTATAAACATGACTAATAGTTAGCTCTAGGCTATAGTTAATACTACTTTTACCTCTAGACTTCATTTAAGCAAGGTTAACCTTAACTAGTATTAATAGATACTTAAGGCCTAGAACCGTAGTAATAGTATTAGTTAGCCTATAAAGCCATCTTCCTAGTAGATAGGTTTCTTTAACAACACTACTAGTAATCCAATTCCTTTAGTCTAGTATCCTAGATTCAATAGCTAGGGTTCTATTAATATAAGTAGCTATATTAACTACTTGCCTAGTATCTTAGCTAAAGCAAGTACTAGTATTGTATAGTAGACTCCTCCTTACTAGTACTATACAAACAATACATAAGGCAAGGTGTTTATTAGATGTAACAAGATCTAGCGTACAAACGTAGCTAGTAACACTTTCTTTTACAATACCTATATTAATAATAGATAGGGACTTTAGTATAGCCGTTGTAGTACTTCTAGATACTAGTCAACTCCTCGTTCTTAGTTAGCTCGCTTAAGGGCTAATTCGGTTAGGTCTTAAGGCTTAAGTAGTATACTAGGACCGAATGTAGTTATTATCAATCGAGCTCGGGAGATCTTTATTAGTAGAGATAGTTTATAGCGTAGGTAGATTATTATTAACTTTAACTATTCATTAAGGGATAGTAATAGTAAAGTAATAGAGGCTGTACATTATGCTATTAGGCATGTTAAGGCCGATTTTTACCGGAGGTTTGCTAATAGTTCTACTTTTAGAGGTAGTAGGTACCGCTATCCTTGATTATAGCTAGTTAGTTTAGTTATACCGGGGAAGATCTAAAAACCATACTAGGCTTAGTTTGTTTCCAAGCATTTCAGTTTAGAGCCTAGGTTGCTAAATAGTACCTAGGCTAAAAAGTTCTAAACTTAGTTTTAAGATTGATTTTAATAAAATACAAATAAATGTATTAAGTTTGTCTTCTAGTTCTAGAACAAATGAAATTCTAAAAGAATAGCTTAGAGAATCCTGATTTATAGGATTTGGTTGTTTAACCTTAGCTTTGTTAGGCAGTTAGCTATTTAATGGTAGGTATTAATATATTTGACCCTAATGTTACCCTTATCGAACTATTCCCTATAGTAGTGATTTCTTAGATTAGTATGCCTACTTCTTCCTAAATTTGTATAGTTTTCTACAAGGTGGATTGCTAACTAGTTATTAACATTAATTGTTATACACTTCATCGAGAGACTAGTAAATCTCTTGATTTTATCTAAAAGATTCCTAAGCTATCTAAGCTCCCTTACTACTTTATTTAGAGAAACATATTTAGCCTTAGTACTTAACTAGACAACCTCCTTTTGAAGCTATAATCTCTAGATAACTAGTGCTCTAGACATAAGTACTAGGAATCCTAAAACTAATCTAGCTATGCCTAGGTTAGTAGCAAAATTAGTATTAGAGTAGATCTACATAAAAGCTTTAAGACACATCTCTAATCCTAATTTAGTAGTACTACCCTTCTTGAATACTAGACACTTTTTAGGTATTCTAGCAATGTACTTCTAGATATGCTTAGCTATATCAATATGTTTAGATCTAGGATTTAAAAGGAACCTAGCAAGGTAGTTTATGGATATAGTAATGTCTAGCCTTATCTAATTTAAAAGCCATTAGAGCCCTCTAATAAATTTATTAAAGAGTTCATAGTCTACTATTATGCATTCTCTATTAAATGTATATAGTAGCTTGTTAAGTAGATACTTGATAGACTTGCACTTATCAAGTCTATACTTCTTTAGTTTCTCAAGAGCATAATACTTCTAAGATACCTTTAGGAAGTTCTAGTCTTCTTAGATATTAAGACTAAGGAACAGGTTAGTCTTAACAATCTTAATAGTATACTTCTTTCTTAGACTATTAATAAGCTTGTTAATGTCCTTCTAGTTTCTTCTAAAGATTTAGAAATCATTAATATAAAGGATGACTATAATTCCTTTTCTAATAAAGAGATAGCTATTACTCTTTGTTGCCTTAAGTCTAAGGCTTCTTAAAGTGTCTACTATATTATAGTACTATAGGGATACTACTTGTTTTATCCTATAAAGTCCTTTCTTAACTTTAACGTATAGGAATTCCTCTAGATTTTTTCTAACAAGGTATGAACCCTCTAGGGCTAACATAAAGTTTGGCTTGTCTATTTTAGGTTCAAGGAATGTAGTCTAGATATCTACTTAGTATCTTTTCAACCCTAAGGCTACTACTAGTCCTAGGTAGAACCTACTAATCGTAGCCCTTAGTATTAGAGCAAAAGTATACTCGTAATCAATACCCTTTCTTTAGGTAAATCCTTTAGCTATATACCTAGCCTTGTACTTTTCAATTGTGCTATTAGGGAGACGTTTAATCTTCTAGACCTATCTTCCTTTTATTAGCTTTCTCCCCTTAAGGAGTTAATTAGCTTTAATCTAGATAAGGGCTTGTTATTTTGTAAGTGATTTCAACTTATTAATAATAGCTTGCCTCTATAGTTAAGCATCTTTGCTATTTAATGCTTAGTTTAAGGTAACTGGCTTACTATTACTAGGCTTCTTTACCTTCTTTTTCTTTAATATGTGCTTTATAGCTACTTTTAAGAGGTTTTCCTAAAGTGCTATAGCTATTATGCTAGCTAAAAGGCGACCTATATGTAGGGATTTGTAGTCATGTTTTTTAACTTTTCTCCCTCTTGATAATGTTGTTATAGATGTAGGGCTAGATTTAGTTGTTACAGTTTCTATACTTGAAACTGTTAGAGAATAGCTACTTTTTTCTATACTAATTACTAGTTATAGATTAAAGGGAGGCATTAGATTATGCTACTCTACTACTTAACTACTATCTATTACTTAGGTTAGCCTACTTCTAGGCGGCTCATTGTTATCTACTAATGTCTAATTTTTATCTAGACTTTCATTTACTAATATCTACTCCCCTTAAGCTAGCTAAGAGTCTTCCTCTTATAGACTTATTAATAGAGTATACTACTAGCTAGGCTGTATTTGCTCCCCTTGAGGCTATTAGGGGCTATCTATAGCTTAATCCTCTTGTATTAGAGGCTATAGTACTAAGCTTACATTTAGATTACTTAATAGCCCTCCTATACTAGTTATGTTTATGTTCTAGTCTTTAGTGAATGGCTAGGGATTTCTTAGGTCCCTAATCTTATCTAGATTATCTAAGACAATCTCAAACATTAGTTAGCTACTACTCTATTGTAGGATTGAATATATTAGATCTCTTTTAGCCTTTTCAATTTCTTAGCTATAGGTCTAGTCTTTATAGAATGAGACATGTAGTATAAACCTAATATTATGCTTAAACTTGTTTGTTCTTGCATCCTATACTACCCTCTATAGAAGGTAGTTAGTTAATAAATTGTTTTAAAACCTAATGTTCTAGTAGATATATATCCTTAGTACAAACTTTCTTAACTTAACAACTTAGTTAATATACTTGTAAGCTTTGTAGCCAAATCTTCTAACTTTTAATAGATTAATCTCTAATGTACCCTGTTTTATCTCCCTTTCTAGATAGATAAGAGGAATCTACTTTATCTCTAAGTTAGCCAATCTAATTGTTAGCTATACTAAATGGATTATAGTATAGGTCTAGAGGTCTTTAGGCATTCCTAAGTCTATTATCATTAACCGTGCTTTAGTTAGGATAACCTTGTTTAATGATTCTATAACACTATTTTGTTTAGGGATATATAGTATAGAGAAATCCTATTTGTATCCTTAGATCTTAGCTAACCTTGTTAGCTCTTTATTATTAAATTCTCCTCCCCTATTAGAGAAGAATAGCTTAGGTCTCTTACTATACTAGTGAAATACTATGTTTATCTAATCATTAATAAGCTTTAGGCATTCTAACTTATGCTTTGCAAATCTACCCTATCTTATCTTAACTTTTGTATTAGTTAATAGGAGGATGAACTAGTAGCTATAGAT
>LFZO01000728.1:0-21289 GCA_001578225.1 Pseudocercospora musae
GTTTCCTAGTCTTCTTCTCTAGGGATTGTATCTTTAGGCTTAGTTTCTTTACTATCTCTTTAAGTTGTTCTTTATCTAGTAAAGATCCCCTCCTAGCTCTAGATAGGGATTGTTTCTTTACTATCCTATAGCTTTGTCTTAGCTAGATAGCTGCTTTTGCCTTGTCTAGGCTAGGGCACTCTTTGATCCAATGCTTCCCTCTATATAGGAAGTATAATAAGTCTCTACTTGCTCCTACCTAATTCCTTTTCTTAGTAAACATAGCTGTCTCCTAGCTTGTTATCTACTCTTGCTTTTCTCTTAGGATTCTAAGGATGTCCTATAGGCTAAGGTCCTACCTTAGGTTAATCCTATCCCTAATAGTACTAAATGATTCTAGAAGGGCTGCTAGTAACTACTAAATCTTCCTCTCCTTAGTCTTAATGTCCTTAAACTAGGGAGAGATGGATACTACCTTCTTAGCTATACTACTTAGGCTCTGCTATACTTTATTAATTGTCTAACCCTCTTCTATACTGAAATTGGTATACTACTAGAGTAAACTTCTCCCTATTGCCTACAGTTTCCTCTTATATTTCCTTTTTGCCTAGTCCTATAAATGCTTTGTATGTTCAAGCTCTTAACATTCGTCCTAGTTATCTTCTAAAATGTAGATAAACATTTTATACAATGCTATTGCATTATAAACCTTATAGCTTGCTCTTCTAATTAACTAATCTAAAGATTCTAATAATGTTGTTAAGACATGCTTAGATAGTGTAAATGCTAGGGTATTAGGGACTACTTTATCTAGTACCTATTCAACCTTTAGCTTTATTAGGTGCATCCTAATAATCTTGAACCATGATTCATGATTCTCCCTTATTAAGATTAGTATAGCCCTTCTCTTGCTAATTCTACCTTCTTAATCCATAGTTTCTTCTATAAATCAAACCTAAACAAACTCTAGAAACAAGCTCTTTCTTTAACAGTTTCTAGATAGCTATCTTCCTTTAGTTAGTAGATCCCTAGCTCTGCTAGGCCTATGACAGTTTAAAGGTTACTAACAACTTAGCTTAGTTTTAGAAGGTTACTAAAAACTTGGAATAGATTCCGGCTCTATAGGGCTAATAACTTCCTTAAGTCCTTCCTAACTATATGCCAACAAGTTAGGGTATTAGTAGTACTAAGTGCTAAGTCTAAGGCTTATCTAAAGGTGCTCAAAACTTAGGCTTATCTATTCCCTTTACACTTTCAGTGTACCTTACTAGGTTCTTTCATAGCTTATATGTATAGGGCTTCTTTGTGCAATGTGTGTAGGTCTACCTCGAGTCTCCCTCTCCTGTTTTGCCTCTTCCTTCTAGGACTAGACTTATAGGTCTAGGGGTAACCTATACTACTTTAGTCTTTCTTCCTTATAGTTGCAAACCCGGGCTTATAACCTATCGAACTAAGGAGGGCCGATAGGTATAAATGGATTATAAGCTACAATAGAAGCTATAAGGAATAGTAGGGGCTAAAGTAGGAATAGCAAGTATGTTGTTATTATCTATAGGTTGGAGCTGAACCTGAAAGGTGTTAGCTTGGATTAGTTACATAATAGTCATTATGTGATCCAGTCTGCCTTGGCATCCCTTGCTAGGTTACTAACTAGACTGTATATTCCAATACTAGCTAGTTTATAGACTAGGGGTTATTATAGAAGTAATTTGGTAACTAGTACGTTATCTTTCTAAATATCTATTCTATACTAATCTAAACTAATAATAGCTTAGTATTAAATTTCTATTTTTTAGCTTAAGATAGTAACGGCTCTATATATATAAAGATAGAGCGATATAGCTATATAAAGCTAAGAACCGATTACTATTCTTTCTAGCTACTTAACGGACGTTGACTATATATTAGATATACTATAGAGAAAGCGAGGAAATGCTTTCCTACCCAAGAGCAGGGTGTCCTATTGGCTAGAGTGCCATTCTTGGCCGTCGAATCTACTCACTCCTAGCCACTTGCCGTCTTCGTCGTACAGGTGGATTGAACAATCGGTAGGCGGCGACGCGGACTGCTGTATGGCCTCCCTTTGTTGATTCCACAGGATGTACGTGTTTGACCCGCGGACGTGAGTCCAGGTCCCTGCTCCAGACTGCTGTATTTCCGCCTGTATACTGCGAGAGCTGGAAGTTGTTGCGGTTGAAATAGTAGCCTGGGAAGCTCGCGCGAGCAGATGTTTGGGAGTAACGACTTCGTCTTCAAGGAACACTCTAGGCTGTCCCTGAACCTTGGCTACCCACACCGTCCCCGCCTTGCTGGCATCATCTAGTAGGCTTGCAGTGGAGCGTTCGTAGCTGATGTCTCTGACTAGTGGTACACCTAGAGCTTCGAGTCTGGCGCGCATAATCGCAGTCTGTTCTGGTGAGGTAGGATTACTGTTGAACGTTGCAAAGATCAGGTAGGCATGACTATCAATAGCGAAGTACTGCCGTCGGCTGCTATATTCTAATTCCAGCTGAGAAATTTTGGCCTCAGCCAACCTTAGAAATGATGCCGGATCTTCTGCGCCAACTTCGTTCGGCCCGATATGAGCAAGAATTGCCGCGTGGTCCGATACCAAGATGACCACAGAGCAAGCGCTTAATCCCTTCGCTCCAATAGTATAAGGGCCATTTTTGCGATCGAATGTAACGAATTTGACATCGTTGATGCCTACAACTTCGACAATGCCAGTCTCGATGGCTCTGGCCAGATGGCCTCGCGAAGCAGACATTCCTGGTATGAGTCTTTGCTGAACCGAAGGACTGAAAAACCAAGATCTCGATAGCCAATTTAGAGGTGTATAAGGGGTGACGTTACAGCGAGAAAGAATGGTCAATCCAGTAGTGATCCGTACCCAAGTTGCATAGCTCAAATACTTTATACACTTTGAGTCGGGATCAGATGATAGAATAGCTTCGCCCAATTGGGGAACTTCGGCTCAGCCGTACTTGGTTTTATCTCCGAGGTTTGCTCTACGCGCTGTTTGCGTTTTGGCGACGAGCTATGGAGCATAGGATCTACCAATGCACTGCACCACGAGAAGTCGTCCTATGTGCCGCATCCAGGTCATTGCATCGACTACCTTGAATCGTGTCACCGTGGGACCCGCGCAAGAGGCAGCCATTAATGGACCTGCTGTTGCTCTTTGCTATCTGGACAAGGTGTTGGTCAATCATTGCAACGATGTTAACGTGGCCCTTAGTCCTCGCAATATCACGAGCCAGGCGACCCACAGAGTCAGGTAGCTCAGGGTCTGCGCCATGGTCAAGCAAATAAGTCACAACATCCAGCTTCCCAAGCTCTGCTGCTTTATGCAGAGCAGTTCCCATTCCGTACGGTTTGTTCTCCGTCCATGAGGTTATACAATTCTCGAACATGCGAGCATTCACTGGGAGGCCGAATGCTAGTAGCATATCAATGATTGCCAGTTGATCAGGCGAGGCCCTCTCCACAGCAAAATGCAAGAGCTGTCCAAAGCGCGTGTCGCCGCGGCATTGGAGCATTAGCTTGATAGTGCTCAGCGACCCTCGACAGATTGCAGCAGACAAAGGAGTGATATCCCAAGCACATCGTGCATTAGGATCAGCGTCATGCCTTATGAGCCATCGGGTCAATTCTTCGCTCCCAGCGATGCTTCTGGTCGGGACTGACTGTTATTACTGCACTATGCACGAAATAAGTCTGACTTACGCGAGTATTGGCGGTTTTTCTCGGCCCGAACAAGAGTTGACAGCCCATCCGTTGTCGAGCAACACCTGAAATACAGCCGTAGACCGGACGTTGAGCACGGCTTCAGCGGCGAAGAACTTGCTGGAGGGGAATTTCGCGCACAGGAACTGTAGCATTCCAGGACGCTGGTGGTTGATGGTCGACGAAAACGCTCCTGCTATGTAGTTGTCGGCCGCATGCCGGTCGTCAAATCCACACACAAGGCGGCAAAAGGCAGGAAAATCTCCCTTTGAGCATGCTTCCGCGAGCTCGATTTGGCCCATCGGCAAAAGACTCTGGAAAGGATCCCCATTGATCTCGTACGGTGGATTATTCTGCTGACTGTGAGCCGGCATGGCATCCAGCTGTAATTTTGCAGTGATCTCACAGAAGCTCTGCTCGCGACTAGCTTGGTGGTCTATATATGTGGGAGTCGACATTGCCTCCAATACGGAAGCCAAGTAAGTTCGATCCGCGAACGCACCACACAGAGCGTCTTCAACGCTAGCCGAACGAGATCGTGGAGAATGACACGAAAGGAGACGCAGAATTTCGTAGTGAGGCCCCCGAGCGGCCCAGTACATCGCTCCAGCATATGAGTTTATTTGCTGATGCGAGAGTAGAAGCTGTACCAATGGAAGGTGGCCATTTCTGCAAGCATCCTCAAGATGAACATCCAAGCTACCCGGATGTTGGAACTGCGACGTGTTGCCAAGAATAAGTTGTGCCACGCAAATAGACCCATTCGCTGCGACGATTCGAAGAGTCTCGGCCCAAAACTCGTCGCTGAATGCGGTTTCGAGAGCTACATTATGGGTATAGAGTAACTCAAATATGGCTAGCATAGTGCTGTTCTGGGATGCCAGGGCTGCGCTCTTGAGAGCTGGGCCAAAGCAGTGAGAAGGGGGAAGCTGCGTGAACAGCCCCTCTATTTCGGCCCATAGTCGTGGACGGAACAAACCAGCTCTTCCAAGTTCAGCGGCGTGCTCGAGGGACATTATGAGCCGGGATATAGCCAAGCGTCGTTGGGACTGCAGGGTAGGCCTCAAAAGAAGATAGAATACGTCCACCGCTGCAAGAGATCCAGCGACTATTAAGCTATCACCGAACCAGGTTGTTCGGCCAGAAGTATCAGCTCCGAGCTTCATAAAAACCTGCACATCGCAAGGCCGGTTCAGGAAAACTGCAGCTGCAAGTGCGTTGTCAAGGAGGCGGGCTGTATTCACTTCACAGGAACTCCGGGCTGGGGCCAGACCCTGAACGATTCGGCATAGTGGTAACTGGTTCACCGCAAGGCGTACGAAGGCACGCTTGTATAGATCCTCAGTAGCTCCCTCAATCGTAGTGCTAGCTACCTGTGCTGAGCAGAGAATCTCTTGAGTCAGCGGTCGCCGGTCTCCTTTCATTTTCAATTTTGAAGTAAGTAGTCCTTCAAGCATGCTCTTGCTTAGTTCTATATGATGGTGTCGTGAAATGTGGCTTGGGCTTTGGTCTTCGGGGTCCTCAAATGTAGGCAAGCCGTAGATGGCGTCCAGAAGGCATCGGTCAAACCTCTTACACACTAGCCTAAGAAGAGCTGATTGACGTATCCCAGTACAGTGTACCAAACGCTCACAGATGAGAGCCATTATCTCGATGGGCAGGTCGTGTAGCATCATGAGGGTACTTATGAAGTTAGGAGTACTAAAAGTGAAGCTTGAAGATTGAAAAGCTTTCTCTAATAGCTTAGCTTCGAAGTCTTGGCTTAAACCGTGTTTTGATATTCGTCCGATTATATCCGCTAAATTCTTACTAACTCGAAGCGATAAAGCGGGCCATATCGAGAGTGCCGCCGTAGTCCTTTCGGTATACTATAAATTTAAAGTTGCTTATTAGTATAGCCTATAGAGCCTCTCCTCTTAAATTTCGCTCTATAAAGGATAATAGGAATAGTTTTACTAGTAGAATTAGGTGTTTCTTCCTCTCTACTATCGTTAAATAGAGGATAATCGTGTATTCGGGCCCTATACGCGTATTCTAACCGTTTCCGAGTATTATACTATAATAATAGTACTAAGATCGAGCTATACAACTACTAGTATATCTCTAGTATAATTAGATAACTAAGTAAATGTCTCTATACTAAAGAAGAAGATAATCCATACTCTCGAGAAGCCTATTAGTCCGCCGCTAATAAGATAGGTTACTAATATAGCTTAGTAGATAAAGAGTAGCTCTATAAGTAGATCTAGTACTAGTAAGAGAGATAAGAAGACTACTATAGAAGAGTCTTTAGCTATACTAAGTAAGGAGACCGTAGTACTACTAGTAGAGAAGGACTATAACGTAGGCCTACTAAATAAGGATATTTCTTCCTCTACTAAGACCTCTACCTTCTCTTCTTTTAATACTACTATCGATACGGCTACTAGCGCTAGTAACTCGGCTATCCTAGCGGCTAGTAACGTATCTATAACTACGCCTAGCTCTTTCTCTAATAAGGTTATCTACTATAGCGGATAATAGACGATATTTAATCTAAAGGCAAAGGGCGCTCTACGTATAGTTAGAACGAAGCTAGTAAAGTTTATTACTACTAATTAGAAGGAGGATTAGAATAGATATTCGTAGGCGGCGAAGGTAGCTTAACTTAACGGCTATTAGTATCTATATAAAGTTGTCCTTCGAGCTAGTATAGATACTACTAAGAGCGCCTTTACTAGTAACTAGTATTAAGCTAGAGATAATAAGATTAATAGCGACGAGGTTTATATAGAAGCTCTCGAAGTTATTAAAGATCTTCTACTTATCTCGAGGAAGAATACGTTTATTTATATAGACTTCTACGTCTAAGCCGAAGCGCTAGTAGTAGCTAGTAAAGGTAAAGATAAGAAGGTTAAGAAGTTAAAGAACAATATAGACGCCGTTTAGATAAGGAATACTAGCGCCGTTATTACTAAGCTCGAGTCTTCTAGACGACTAGACTATAAGATATTTAATAAGTAGCTTTATAATCGTAAGGACTATCCGTAATTTAAGAAGATAGACGAGAGTACGTACTAGCGTAACTATAGTATTAAAGAAGTCGGCGAGAATTACTTTCCTTAGTACGAAGCCGCCCTTATCGAGATCTCTAAGACTATCTAGAAGGGCGAATATGTTTAAAATAAGGACGGCTCTTAGCCGGATAGGCTTCTATTAAGGATTAAGATTATACTAATCTCTCGCAAGTTCTAGCTAAAGTATTAGAAAGATACTATAAAGCGTATACGCTATACTAGCGAGAGTAACTCGCCTAAAGCTAGCGCTAGAATAGCGAAGTTATTTAGAGAGGTTCTTAGCGGAATACTATACTAATAGAATAAAGGTACTAGTATTATTCCTAGTACTCCTTCGAAGACTTCTATCTATACTCTTACTAGATACCGCTCTAGGTATAAGGCGCTATTTAAAGTATCGTCGGTAGCGAAGTTTTAAGTAACTAAGAGCTCTACGAAGGAATTCTTTAACTAGGTAGGCGTTTAGCTAGCATTCGCGGAAACGGACTCTCTATATATCTATATTAAGGTTTTCGTTGGTATAGGCTAGCGCCTCGATAATATCGCTAATATAGATAAGTCTAACTAGCCTAATAAGTTAAATAAGTAGACTAGAATAAGGTTACGATTAAAAGAAGATATACGAGAATAGCTAGTAAAGAGGAAAGATAAGATTATCGCTATAGAAATAGCCGCTACTAAGGATAGCGAGATTTAATAGAATTTAGGTCTATAATTAGGCTTTATTCTTTTTATATCTATAATATATAGTAGTAGTAAATTCTTGTATTACTATACTATTCCAACTACTAGACAAGTAGCTATCTCTATCTATTCTTAAAGGTAAAAGCCCTCGGCCTATAGCCTCTAGTACAAAACCCTTTATCTCCTTCCTACCTTATAGGATTCTATCCTTACCTTTGTTGTCTATTTAGGCTATAGGATATAGAGAGGATCTCTACGGCTCCTTCCTCTTACTAGGCCCCTATTTCTACTTCCTACCTTCCTCCTCCTCCTTTTCTAGCTCTTCCTTTATAAGAGAGAACTATTCTAGGAGACTCTCCCTAATTATCTATCTAGTTACTTTATTTAGGCCTCTTTTAGTCTAGGTAAGCTCCTACTATAATAATCCTATCCTTTAGATAAGCTAGTTCCTTATCCTTTGTCTCTCTAGGTAGAATAGTATAATATACTTAGGTATCTAGGCCCTATATCTATACGTGTATTCTAGTATCTTGCCTAGAACCCTTCTCTATATTAGGTATACATTTAGGCTAATATGTTTAGTCCTAATTAGGGTTACTATTGTACTTTGCTTCCTTAACTATCCTTAATGTTAGAAATAGACTCTCTATCTAGTTTCTTTAGGACATTGGTTAAGACTAGTTCGCCTAATTAGGCCTAGCCTAGGAGCATCTCTCCTATATCTTTATACTTATAGTTTAGATAGATCTTTATCCTTTTTATCTACCTCGAATTAGGTCCCTTAGTATGCCTAAACTCCTCTATCTACGTAATCTAGTTTAATAGGTTATAAGCCCGGGTCAGCTATTGTACGTCTATAGGCTTAAAGGCAAAGGAAAAACTAGAGGGAAGTAGCTATAAGTTTAGTACTTAGTCTATAATACTTAAGAAACCAAACTAGTAATAGAGAGACCCTATAGTTTAGGGCTAGATACTTTGCAAGAAAGAGCTAGTAGACAATAGCCTAATCTATAGCTATATAATCTAGGATAGAACTAGTTATAAGACTAGGGTAAGAGCCTACGGCAACTTGAGATAAAGGTAGGTATATAAGAGATAGTTATGCTTCTTGTATTAGGTATAAAGGAAAATGTTTATCTATATAAAGATAGGGACAAACCCTTCCTATTAGAGATGTAAGACCTACGTATTAGACACTCTAATAGGCTATCTACTAAATAGATTGAAACTAGTAGAGTAACTTTCTACTAAGTAGAAGTAGCTTAACCTATAGCTAAGATATAGAAGAGTAAAGGATTCAAAAGGTAAATAGGCTATTAAGGGGAGTTCTAAGAAGAGGAATAGTTATAATAGAGGCTAGGAAGACTTTAGGGTCTTCTTAATATACTAAACTACTATTAGCTAATAATACTTTAGAGACTAAGCTTATAAGCCCTAAGACAACTACTTAGAAGGCTAACTACCTTTTATAGGAACTAGTATAGAACTAGTAATAAGTAGAACCTAAACCTATACAAACCTAAGGGCTAGGTAGTATAGGAAGGGACTATAGGTAGTATAACCTATTAGGCTATAGGAAGCTATACTAGGTAGACTAACTATCGTAATAGTTATAGAGGCATATAGTAGTAATTAGAGCTCTATAGTAGAGGCATATGAAATGTAACTAGTAATATATACTAAACGAAGGTTAATAATGTCTCTCCCTAGTAGGAAGAGGACTATATATACTAATTAAGACCCCTACCTAACCGGGTAGACAAGTGTATCCTAGTTACTAGACAATATCCCTCCCTTTCTAGGTATCTAACTAGATACAATACCGCGATCATGTATATAGAAATCAAATAGGTACGCTTTGTAGTCGCTACCTAAGGTAGCTTCCTAATCGCCTCCCTAAGGGCTATTAATCCTAGGTCTATTAACAATTCTATTCGTAGTTCTACCTATAGGTAGTACTATCCCTACGCGTAGCTAATTAGCGAAGCTCGTACTTGCTATAGTTCTCGCCTAGTACCTCGTTATCGTCCTATCGGTCGGAGAGGTCCTTCGAGGTATAGTAGCTCTTCTCGCTATACAATTTGCGCTCGAGGCTAGCTTAAAGCGTAAGTGCCTCGCGAACCGCGTCGTAGGTACGCTAGTTCTACTACTTAATGTAGCTTCGAAGATCCTTAGAGTCTAGCGCGAAAACTAAGTTAAGCTCCTCTCGTATAGAAGGATTAGACTACTAAATACGCCTAACGAGAGTGTCTACTATAGGTCTAAGGCCCGTAAGCTAGATAGTATAAGGGAACGCATATAGAATCGTACCGCCTTAGCGAGTAATAGGTATTAGGCATCGGTAAGCCTCTATAACCTAAGCGACGGTAAGATTAAAACCCTTAACCTTAGTTCCCTTAATACGGTAGAAGCCTAGATCTATACGCATCCGAGTAGCCGTTCTAGCGATATTACCGTAAGGTAGATACGGTATACTAAACGAGATAGAGCCCTCTAATAGCGGCCTTAAGTTCTACTATATAACCTTGCTATAAGCTCTATCGCTTATAGCCTCTATATCCTCGGTCGTAAGGTACTTATCGGTTAGCTCTCCTACTTAGCCGCTTCCTAGTACGAGACCGCGAGCCTTAAGCTTCTATACCTAAGTAGCGAAAATCTCTAGATTATGTATATAGTCGACGCCTTAAGAGTAGGCAAGCTTATCCTCCGCTCTAAAGGAGACCGATATATAGATTCGATTAGCGCCAATATCCTCGATTAGTTCTAGAACGTTACTATTTAAGCGTATTATCTCTACTAAAGGCAAGTTACTCTTCTTAGGTATATCGCTCTCGTAATAGAACTTAGTAGGCTTTAGTATAGAGATAAGCTCGTACGCGTAATTAGGTCGAAGGGCGACTATAAGGAGCTATAGTAGTAGGTTCTATCGGACTAGCTAGTTACTAATACTATGTATCTATAGTAGGTTAATGCCCGTCTACTTCTCTAGTAGGTAACTACGAAGATACTAGTAATATATCGCAAATTCCGCGACTATCTTCTCTATTAGACTATTAGCCTTCCCCTTTAGGTTCTTAGCCTAATTAAAGACATCGATAACCGCCGTACTACCTTGCTTAGCTATTGCTACTATAATCTCTAGTTACCCGAAGGCTCGAGTAATTACTTATAGAAATTAGTCTAGTATAGTCGGTACGTTAGACTAAACCGATATAAAGGCGTATAGGCCGAGACGCGCTACTAGTACTATAGTAACTAGAGTACTAGTAAAGTAGTAAGCCTTATTAGAGCTACGAAAGGCCTCGAACTCCTCTTCTATATTACCGTTCTTACCGAGTAGAAAAAGCCGATCGGTAAGGTTATCCTTCGCGTTAATTAGACGGAGGCTATAGAACTTAGCGTATATCTTTAGGTACTTAGCGTAGATATCCTCTAGTTCGTTAAGATTATATAGATCCTTAAATTATCGAGCTAGATCGTAGACTACTACAAAGGAACTAACATCCTTGCCCTTAACGCTTATAGTATCTAGCTCGGCTATAAACCGACCGAACTATCTACCTATATAGTCGGTATAAACGTCCTTGATCTCTACCTCGAAATCCATCTCTTCGCCCTTATCGCTACTACTAGCCGATTTAGTATCTTTCTCTATTACCGTAGCCTCGAGGCGTAACGCTTCCTACCTATACTCCTCCTCTTACTAGCGTAGTTTAGCTATCTTAGTAGCCTATTCTTGCTATAAGCGGGTTAGCGGAGTAGTAGTACGGCATAGCCTAGTACTCTCTTAAGCGGCAAGTTCTCGGGTAGCTACCTCGTCTACTACCTTCTATACTTTAGCCTAATAACGGATTGCCTAGCGCTAAGACGGAGTAATAAAGGGTACAATGCGAGCTAGTCCCTCTACGATAAACCTAGAGCTACTAATATAGTACCCCTTATTAGTTAGTAGTTATATAACCTCCTAACTACCTAGGTCAATAGTAGCGATCTCCTTCTTATACTTCTTATAATACTTCGAGTCGAAGTCGCTATTAGTAAAAGTAAGGCTTAGATTCTATCGACCTATCTTCTTAGGAGTAGATAATATACGGTAGATTATAGTCTTACTAACGAGCTTAGTACCTTGTCGATAGTTCTTATTCTTATTAACGAAGGCTATAACGTTCTTAGCTCGCTCCGCGCTATTATAAGCGAAATTAACTAGGCTCTATAGGAGCGCTATTAGACTACCCTAATACTTAAGGATTACGGTTAGATAGTTAAGACGATAGTAGATATTTATATCCTACTCCTCGATAATAGTAAGCGATAGGTAGGCCTTAGAGAGCTCCTTACCCTCGAGAACTAGGTCTTTAAAGTCGACGGTCCTACTAAGTCCTTAGCGGAGACCCGTTATGCCTATAGTAACGGTAACCGCTAGGCTCTCGCTAGCCCTATCGAGGATAGCAAGTAGCTATCGAGTCGCCTCGATCTTTGCCTAGTAGTTAGTAATGCCTACTACAATCTCGAACGCGTTAGTAAGATTAGTAACCTAAGCAAGCTCGCTATTCTCTAGAACTATAAAGATACCGAGCGAAGTAGCGCTCTAGCCTAGCTAAACAATAGTAGCAGATTAACTAAACCGATAGGTAGTCGAAGAAGAAGCTAGTAGTACTAGGTTAGTAGGGACGAGTTCCTATTCCTTAGCTATATTAGAAGGTTTATCGGTTAGGAGAGGGAAGAATAGATAAATAGGTATAGGCGTCCGTTAATAAGGGCTTTAGAATAAAGACCGTAGGTAGTCGTTTACTTATAACTATAGGCGCGTATATATAGGTAATTACTTAGAGGTTCGAGTAAATTTATACTTAAATAGTCGTACGTATACGGGTACGTAGGCGGCCTATCCCGAAACCTTAGGAAGTAAAGTTTTACTTTCTCGGTACTTCGTATATATTCCTAGTTATAGTAGCGTCCCTATTACCTACCTATCTAATAGTAAACTAAGTTAGTAGATTACTATTTATCGCCTCGCAATCTAGCTTTCTAGGGAGCGTCCTAATATACTTTCGCTAATTATCTCCCTAGGGGTTATTAGATCGCGAGATTACTTCCTAATCTACCGATCGTCCGATAGCTCCCTATATAAAAGTAGTCCATACTCCTTTTATAAAGGCTACTCGTAACCTAGTTCTATTAGACGTCCCTCGCTTCCTACCGCTTATAGATAGGAAGGTAGGAACCCGACTAGCGTAGCTACCCTTAAACGCTAGTATCGGTCCTTAATAAGCGATCGGATCTCTAGCTAGTAAGGCTTCCGCAAGCGCCTCCCTTTCTATATATCTCGCTTAGCTACTAGCTACGCGCGTAGAGCCGATATATCGTAGAACCTCGATAAGGGAATAGCTTAGTAACCGAAAGCTTTCTACTAATTACCCCCCTAAGGGTTATTACAAGTCGGAATCCTAAAGTAAACCCTAAAGATCTACTAACTCTAAACGTAACGTACGAACAAAGGAAATATACGTAGTAGTATAATAGTATTATAAATAGAATAATTAGAAACAATAACCTCCTTCGAGGATACTCTAAACATCCGGTTATATATCTCTCCTACTAGTTAGTACCTCTAGGACCTTAGGATCTTCCTTAGTAAACTAGTTATTATCCTTATCGTTAGAGTTATAGTCAAGTTCCTATATCTAGTCTAGCTTAGTACCGGTATTAGTCTTAGCTTCTAGCTCCGATTAGTCGTACGCGAAGCCAAGTTAAATAAAACTAACCTATATATACCTATCCCTTTCTTCTTAAGTTATTACTAATAGCTTACTAAGCCTTATCTACGAATACGCAAACCCTTCTAGTAGCTTAGTATATAGTATAGTATTTGGATCTTTACGGAAGGGATTAAGGTCTCTAGCGATATTTTCTATACCTACTAAGACTTCCTTATTAGTCTAAGGAGGTATAGTAGGTTTCCTTATAAAGTCTAACTTCTTTAGGTTTGCCTATAGCTACGTATACTTAAGCGTAGAGCTATCTAACTCCTAAAGTCGGTAGGCTACGCCGTTATAGAGTACTTCCTAAACTCGATACGATCCCTTCTAGTAGAAAGTAAGCTTATACGAAAAGCTCGTCTTCAATTCTAACCGGAAGATAAGTACAAGATCCCCTTCCTTAAAGGGACCGTAGTTAACGCCCTAGGTATCGTCGAAGTACTACTTTGTCTCTTCCTAAAGGCACTTCTAGCGAGCGAGGCCTTCTTCGATAGTAGTAGTTATCTCCTCGAGAGCCTTAGCGCGTAGGTATAGTAGGTCGGAACGGTCCCTAATAGAACCCTAATTAAACATACTATAGGTACGATACGTAAGTTCGATAGGTAGGACTACCTCGCGCCTAATTATAACTTCTATAGGCATAAGACTAGTTGTCCGAATAGTAGTTATGCGATTAGCCTATAGGACGACGGATATATAGTTAGTAATAGGCATCCGCCTATCCCCTCTATTCGTAAGCTTAGTAATAGTATTAAGAAGGGCCTTATGTCCTACTTCGACTATCGCGTTCGACTCTAGATCGTATAGCGATATCTTAATTGTCTTAGCTCTATAGCTAATAATTAAGGCCTAGACTTCCTTAGCGAAGTTCGTTAGAGTATTATTAAGTACTATCTTAGTAGGGGCGCCCTATCTATAAAAGATCTCCTTCTATAGGAACTTAGCTATATATACCGTAGTAATCTTCTTCGAGGAGAAATAGAAATACTATGCCTCTAGCTATCGAGATAGCGCCTCCCGAGCTACTAGTATACTATTGTTATTATTAATATAAATAGTATCTATATACTAGCGTTTGTTACGGTCCGGCCTAGTATCGGCACGATACTAGGATATCTTGTACCTATAGAACGTAGTTTAGACAATTAACTTATATACTAACTATTACGATCGTCCCGTTCCTATAGTACCTATTAACTTAGTAGCTTTACTAGGCTTACGATACGGTTAGCTACTATACTAATCTACCTCTACTACTACCTAAACCGACGAGCTATCGCGATATCGCGCCGATACGGACTAGACAAAGACGATTAGCGTAGATCTATACGATCGGCTAGCTAATCTCTACGATCTAGACCTATTCGACTCGATTCGCGAGTAGCCGGTTTACTACACTTCCGCGCTAGTCGACGGCCGCCTCTATAGCGCTACCGGCACTACAATACCCTCCTATATTCGCTTTATCGCGGGTTACCTCTATTGGGATAACTACGAGTCGGAGTAGGTAGTATAGCTATAACTACTAGTTATAATTTTAATCTAGTATAAGCAAGACCTATCGGACGGAGAGAAGGTACCGGCATTAATACGACTACGGTTCCTACTTCTAATAGGTAGTAGGGGAACCGGATCTTGAATACTAGCTACTCGTTCGTCCTAGATTCTATATCGATAACGTTACGATACTACTAGAAAACCTCTTTAGCTCGGGTTCCGCTTCTAACTCGACTAGAAACGGTACTCCCTTAATCTAGTAGTCTAACTACATCCCCCCTACCGTAGTTTTGGGTTACCGGCTATTAAACCGCATATAATATAGATCTATACTTATATCGTATAATACGTAAGCTATAGCGATACCTTTGTAGCCTAGTTAAGGAGTAAGTAAGGCTATATCGACTTATTAGCGGCTTATATCCTATACTACTATCCTATCGTAGGGAATCTATAGCCCTCGGCCGCTAAGGTCTAAGAACTAAGCCTATATGTCTTAGACGAGTTCAATTTCCTAGGATAGTAGATAGTAGACAAAGGCCTACTTACTAGGGCGGTTAAGGAAGTAAAAGCCGTACTCCCTACGACCTACGAGTCGTACTACTATAAGTAATATTACCCTAAAATATACTCTCCTATAGACATCGAGCGTACTAGACTTGCCTAATAGAGCGAGCTACCGACCCGTTCGAGGCGGTCGAGTACGTATTCGCTATAGCTAGAACTACTAGGTATAGGAAATACGCCGATAGCGACTTGGCGGAGAGCGGTATCGCGTTCGTAGGCCCTATCGCGTTCGTTAGTATCCTAGCGGTTAATAGATACCCTACCCTTAGTGTTTTAGCGACGACCTTTATAAAGACCTTATATATAGCGGATACGTCGTTCGTTACCGTTCAATTCGTCGCTATACCCGGTAGTAGATAACTATTAAGGCCCTATAGAACGTAATTACCCGCGAGGCCGCCCTAATAACTATAGTAGCGATATATGTCGCTTGCGTTTAGAGGAGATAGAGGAGATCGATCGCGAAGATATATAACTCTAGTAGGAACGCCGACGGTTCGACGCTTTAAGATAGTTAGTATAGAAACGAGGCGTCTATTTAGACGATTCTATAATCGAGTTCCTATTAGAGTAGGGAATTATACTAGTACTAGAGGACTAGGGATCCTATACTAGGCGAGGCTATAACGAGGACTATAGTAGGTATAAAAGGAGATTCTACGATTATATAGAAGATTATCTCTACTAGCGCTAGCGTTCCCGGCTAAAGAGAGCTAGACTCGGGTCTAACCGTAGTCGCTACGATTCCCTATAGGACCGAACCGATAGGCGCCCTAATACCCGTCGCTATTACTTGCGTAACTATCGTTATAGTAATAAGGAGCGTCGCGCCTATAGACCCCGTAGTAATATAAGAGGCCTCGATCTTAATAGCGAGGATAGTAACCGGTCTAATCGCTCTAATCGTAGCGAGCGTTATATAGGTCGCTACGATAGAAGGGATAAACGCTTCGGAAGACGTAGCTAGCCTCCCTAGGGATCGCCGTCCTCGTCTAGGAGCTCTATAGACGACGACGGATATAGCCGGCGTAGCCGTCGTAGATATCGCAAGATATATCGTTATAGATACTACTAGGATAGATCTTCTTCGTCTTCGGATTCCGAAGAATTAATACATAACTACCTAAAGGCACGTTTCGACCTATTACGCCTAGGATTCTTTAATCCGACGCTAAGCGTAACTAAGTATAGTAAGGGCGATTATGCCCTAGTAGGTAACAAGATAACCTATCGCTCGGTCTATACCTTTGTTCTAGCTACTAAAGACTATATATAGATAGTCGGATTGGAGGAGGTATGCCTTAACCTATCGCTCTACTTTCGCGGTATAGCCTAATCGTAGTACTAGGCCTAGATCGCCGACCGTAACCGTCGTTATCTTAGAGATAGTAGAGGAATTAGAAGATAGGAAGAACGGCTCGCTAAGCGCTAGAAGGTCTCCCTAGTTAGGGCGATAAGAATACTCGACTAGTAATCCTATAGCTAGAAGGACGTTCGGGTAGGTAGATTAATTATAGACTACATTATTACTACGATACGTCTAGTAGGCAATGTAGGGTTTAGCGAAGAGCTCTAAGTACTCTAAGCGTATTAGCGCTTAGAGCCGCATTTCTAGGAAGCCCTATTCGAGCTAGACGAAGATACGATAACCGACGAATTCGTTATAGCCTATAAGAAGAAGTTCTATGTCTAGGAACAAATAGCAAACGGAGTAGGTAAGCCTCGAACGTAACCTAATCGTACTAGGAACAATCGCAATTTTCTACTACGAGTAGCTAATAGTAGCTATAGATAGAAGGAGAATTCTAATTAGACCGAGGCGATAGGTAACTACCCTAACCCCCGTTTTTATACTAATAGATATAACTAGTAGAGTAACCGCTAGGAAATAAACGTAAACGGATAGTAGAGAAGGATCTATCTACTAAGAGATCTAAGATAGATCGAAAATAAGCCCTATAGCGTAAACAATACTAACTCGAGGCCGCGCTAGAATAACCGTCGCGAGTAGGCCTATTTTAGTAAGGGGAATTATGCCGGATAGGCGCCTAATCGTAATACCGGGTTACCTAGCGAGGGTAATGCCTAGCCGGAGTACTAGCGCGCTAAGGCATTAGAGGATAACTAGCTATAACCCGATCGGGAATAGGGCCATTTCGGCGACGCTAGCTCTAATAGTTACTATACTAATCTGTATTATTCGGACTATAGAGCGTACTTTAGTAGGGTAGGGACTCTATTATTGATAGCCTCCTAAAAACCTAGGCTATTGTCGCTACCGAAAACTAAGATACCTACGGCCGTATAGCTATTCGTCGCGTCTAAGTATACCTACAAGATCTACTACCTAGGCTTTGCCTCCGGTAACCTCCTATATACGTACCTAAAATAGGGCTATAGGGGGAAAACGGTATCTACGCTTCTAGTATAGTAGAGACTACTAGCTTATCCCAATATTTAGAGATCGATAGCTCTATCCTCGACCTAACGAGGCTATACTTTCCGTAATTTCTAATATATAACGTTTCTATCTCGGTTTACGCCGGGAGGGACGACCGAGTAGATTTACTTAGATACTAGCTATACTATAACGATTAGCGAGAAAGCGTTCGTACTAGGATAGCGCCTAGATATCGAGGTACTTTAACTACGTAAGCCGCTCGAGATCGGGGGGATCGCTAGCGCCTAGGCAACCTTAGAATATATCCTCCTAGAATTCTTCGTTCTAGCGATCCTACCTAACGGCGAGGTAGTCCTAGGCTATATAGTATAGGAAGTCTACTTAGTACTAAAATTAAAGGCTAAAATCCTACTAGGAATAGACTCGATCGCTATCGAAGGAATAAAGATTAATGTACTAATATAGACGGTAACCGTGTCTAGCTAGGGCAACGCTAGCTTCGAAGTAGTAGTTAAGCGAAAGAAGGGCAAACCGGTCCTTAATCGTCTAGTTTGCGTTACTAAAGATATTACGTTACTACCTCGCATAGTTACGATAGTACTAATCTAGTTTACTAGGGACCTCCTATAGCGCCGCGATTTTGTACTAGAAGTAGGCATAATGCTATAACTATATAGATCCGCATAAGGGCTATCGGCTAGCTCGCCGCTATTAGTATCGATATACAATTAGATAGTCGATACTAATTTCTCCTATATCTAAGTACGTAACGATTCTATATAGAGCGTATAGATTAGGACTAGCTAACGGGTAGGAACCCTACTAGATAGCTCCTTTAAGGGCGTATTTCATATCGACGTAGGCGACTATAGTCTAGCGGCTCTTAACCCTAACGCTCTAATAACGGTAGTAGAGTTAGAACGAAAACACTCCTTAGGGATTACGATCTATAGGAAGCCCGATCGAGCTAATAAAATCGCGTTAGTAGTCGAAAAATATCTACGACTCTTTACTAATCGCCGTACGATCGTAGACATTCCGGAGTTAGAATTTATGCCTATCCCTATAGTACCTAACTACCTTAATAAGCTTCCGCTATCTAAGGTAATTAACCTAGGAAAGCGAGACCGGGAAGTAGTCGATAAGATATACGAGGATTTGTATAATTAGGGCAAGATACAATTCATAACCGAGCTAACTCCCTTCGGGTTTCCGGTATTCGTAGTCTAGAAGACCGTTCCCGATAGTAAAGGGGGATTAATCGATAAACCGCGAGTAGTCGTAGATATCTAGGGCCTTAACTAGGTAAGTATTCCCGATAGCTACTAGATTCCCCTTTAGGTAGATCTATTTAGTCTCCTTATTAGCTATAACTTTATTAGTACGATAGACTATCTTATCTTCTTTTACTAGTAGGGAGTATAGAAGGAGGATCGCTATAAGCTAGCGATTAATACCTACTAGGGGTAGGAGCAATTTAATATCGCTATTATAGACTATTCAAATAGCGTTTAGTTTGTATAGCGCAAGCTAGATCGCATTCTACGCGATTGCTAGGGTTTCGCGAGAGCCTATATCGACGATATCGTAGTATTCTCGAAGATATTAGAGGAGTATCTCTACTACTTAGATACGGTTTTCTACTTACTTAACGTAGTACGAATTAGTATTAGCCTAAAGAAAACCTTCCTAGGATTCCTATCTACGACGCTATTAGGACAATACGTTAGCGGTTTAGGCTTAGCTATAAGTAACGAGAAGATAGTAGCGATTACTTCGCTCTAGTTCCCGGAATCGGCCTAGAAATTAGAATAATATATTAGACTAACGAATTAGCTCTACTAGTATATCCCCTACTACGCCTAGATAGCGGCGCTATTGTAAGCTAAAAAGACGCGATTGCTTAAGGGAGCGCTAGTATTAGGGAACGCAAGGAGATAGTACGTAGCTATAGCGAAACCGGACGAGAACCGATAGTAGCGCGAGGAGCTACTAGTAGCCTTTAACTACCTATAATCAATATTTAAGATATCCGAATTCCTCTACTATTTTAATTACATATAGTATCTATATACTAATATCGACTCCTTAAGGGAGTTCGGCTATAGCGCTATAGTATACTACGTCGAAGGTAACCTAGAGCCTATCCTTAACGATACTAGTAAAGCCTAATTGTTCCTACGTTATTATATATAGCCGATATTGTTCCTTAGTCGCGGTCTTAGCGATACGGAAAAGAGATATTAGCTAACTAAGCTCGAGTATTTAGATATCGTTTAGATAGTAAAGAAGATCGGCTACCTTATATAGGCGTCTACGCATCCGACGACGATCTTTATAGACTATTATACCGCGGTAGGACTTACTAATACCGTCTCGATAGCGATAACGACTAATACGGGTAAGTAGAACCTTAAACTAGTAAGAGCGTCGATGTTTCTCTCCTAGTTCCGTATTAATATAATCTACTAGCCTAGCTATATCTATCTAGTACTAGATGCGCTTAGCTATCTACTAGGGGACATAGAGGCGCCGAAGGAGGACCTAGAGGTAGAGAACCTCGATCCCTTCTTATACTACCTCGATAGCGAGCCGGTAGCGTCGTTCTATGCGATACTAGTAGAAATAGACTCGGACTTTAAGCGCTACCTTACTCTAGCTTACGAGTACGATAAGTAATAGGCGCTAGTATAACGATTAGTACATAGGGCGTAGGCGCGAAATACTCTAGAGCGGATGTATCTAGAGGAAATCGACGTTCCTACTATTATAAAGGACCTAGTACTATACGATAAAGATAGGGACCCGTTCGCTAGTAATGAGTTTAATAATCCGTTAGGTATTAAATTCTTTGAACGCGACGACCTACTCTACTATCGCGAATTAATAGCTAGTCGTAAACGCCTATATATTCCTTAGTCCTTAGTTAAGGAAGTATTCGAGTAGGCCTACGATAACCGATATTACTAAGGCCTTTATCGAAGCTATAATCGGCTATAGGCCTTATTCTATATCTATAGTATAAGTAGGAAACTATATAAGTATATCGAGTATTGCTACTAATGCCTACTTTTGAGGACGTAGCGATACGCTCTATATAGCGAACTATAGCCGATTCCCCTAACGGGCGGCGTTTACTATACCGCTACGATCGACCTCGTAATAGTATTGCTCCCTAGCCTAACCGGCATAGACGCTATCTTAACGTCTACGTATAAATTTAGTAAGAAGGTTGCTATTATGTAGGGCTACGAGGATTGGGACGCTTTATAGTAGGGAATCGCTTAGATCGACTACCTATGCCTAATAGATATAAGCTTCCCTTTAGTACTAATCGGGGATCGTAATCCTCGCTAGCTATTAGGGTTTATGAAAGGGATATTTTCAAGGCTACGCGCGAAATTGCTTATATTAGTAGTATACTATCCTTAAACCGATAGGCAATCGGAAAGGACTAACTAGATAGTAGAGATAGCGCTATAGTTCTAGCTCTTAGAGTATCCCGAAGGCGATTAGACGTAGTATCTACTATTGTTATAAGCGACGCTAAACAACTTACGAAGCGCTACGACCGGTTAGTCTCCGAATAAGATTATAATAGGAATTAAGACTAATCTAGA
>LFZO01000729.1:0-21237 GCA_001578225.1 Pseudocercospora musae
GTTAGTAGATCCCTAGCTCTACTAGGCCTATAATAGTTTAAAGGTTACTAACAACTTAGCTTAGTTTTAGAAGGTTACTAAAAACTTGGAACAGATTCCGGCTCTATAGGGCTAATAACTTCCTTAAGTCCTTCCTAACTATATGCTAACAAGTTAGGGTATTAGTAGTACTAAGTGCTAAGTCTAAGGCTTATCTAAAGGTGCTCAAAACTTAGGCTTATCTATTCCCTTTACACTTTCCAAGTGTGCCTTACTAGGTTCTTTCATAGCTTATATACATAGGGCTTCTTTGTGCAATGTATGTAGGTCTACCTCGAGTCTCCCTCTCCTATTTTGCCTCTTCCTTCTAGGACTAGACTTATAGGTCTAGGGGTAACCTATACTACTTTAGTCTTTCTTCCTTATAGTTGTAAACCCGGGCTCATAACCTGTCGAGCTAAGGAGGGCCGATAGGTATAAATAGATCATAAGCTACAATAGAAGCTATAAGGAATAGTAGGGGCTAAAGTAGGAATAGCAAGTGTGTTGTTCTTATCTATAGGTTAGAGTTGAACCTAAAAGGTGTTAGCTTGGATTAGTTACATAATAGTCATTATGTGATCTAGTCTACCTTAGTATCCCTTGCTAGGTTACTAACTAGACTATATATTCTAACAGTTCCTAGTATCTTACTAAATAGTAGTAATAATCGTCGACCGAATATCGAAACCTTTCGAGAAGCTAATCCTATATATCAATTGTATCCAAAGAGCTTCCCCTTAATACGTACAAGTCCATAGAGGCATTATAAGTAATAGGAGTGTAATATAAGGAGCAAGGCGCTTCTTCGAGTAGGTAGCAATATCGGACGAGTTAACACAAGTATATAAACAAAGAAAAGGATAAGGAAGATGCTAGTATAGTTAGAGACTACTTAAGCGATAGGTACGTAAATAGAGAGATAGCTAAGTATAGTTAAAGTAGACCTTAGCGATATATGGGAAGGGAGTAGAGATAACATAGAGCTAGAATATATATCTAGTACAAGAGAGAGGCATTCTTGATTAAGGATGAGCTAGAGAAACTAACTGTCTATAAGCTAATTAGTATATGTAGTTAAAGGAAATTACGCCTAGTCCTATACTAACATAAGGTACAGACTCTTTAGATACTACCTATATCTCCGTTTGCGCGTCTTCGAGTCGTTATAGAAGCAAGCGTAGGTCTCCTCAAGTCCCGTAGCCGTAGAATAATAGGTCGCTAGTATAGCGTCTTTAGTAGAGTAATATCTCTAGACTTCCGCTAGTTTCGGTAAGGATATCATAGACGCGCGTTACTAATAATCGTCCTCTAAGATATCGGTACATAGCGAAGGAGAGTCCCCGCTAGGCCGTTAATTACAATACGCGCTAATAGAGTCGAGGAGTCTACGCTACTACAACGCCGTTTGTCGCTAAGAGTTATGACTATCTATGAGTTATAGCCGTTTAGTAGCAAATTCGGGAAGTCCCGATATACGCGTTTAGTATTTTGAAAATTCGCGTTTATCCTTAGGATTATTAATATCTAGTAGAGAGCGGTCTCTATGCACATTTGTTAGCTACCCGTAGCTAGGTATGTTATCGTCCTACGAGGGATAGGAGACTCTTGATTTACTAATACCTTAGTAGGTACGTATCGCCCTTACGCTCCTATATATTCTTAACTTTTCCTAGGTCGTAGGCGCCGGTCGCGCGCCTCCCCTATATCCAAACCTCTCCTCCTCCCTTCTCCCTTCCCGGGTCGTAGGCGCCGGTCGTACGCCTCCCCTATATCCAAAAATAACAATAGTATCTAGTACTAGTCTTGGCTTTTCCGGTTATAGAGGATTAAGTATATTCTCGGCTAGCGGTAGTAAGATCGATGCTAGTACCTTAGCTACTAATAGAGCGGCGGGTATTAAATTCGCGAGTAAGGAGAACGAGTTCGACTCGGAGTCCGAGCCTAAGGAAGAGGAAGCCGAGAAGGACGAGATAAAGGTATCGAGTACGGATATGCGGCTACTCTAGGTACGCGAGTAGCTTGCGAAGGACCTACTACAAGGATCCTAGTTCTAGGAGCTCTATCGCGATATTCTTTACCTAAAGATAGTCGAGTCGATCTACGGATCTTACGACAAGGCCGCCCGTCTACCTAAGGAACAATTTACGGGCGAATTCGAGCGGCTTCTAAACCTATCTACTAACTAGTAGAAGGTCGATTTACTTAGTAGCGATAGTTAACCGGTACTAGCTCCGCTAGCTTAGAAGAAGAGTAGGTCGCGTCGTAAGAAGGGTACGGTAACTAGTAGTAGCAAGATCATATTCCGTACTAATTACCCGCGATAACTCGTTATAGTTACCGACTAGTCGGTATATACTACGTAGGTTAGCGGAGATTACCCGCTAGACACCTTTGGATTATTGTACAAGATTATAGATTTACCCGAGCCTCTACTTAACTTTACGCCAATTATGCATTTATAGGTACCCGGGTTTAAGCTAAAGGTCGATAGCCGCGTCGATACTAGCGGATATAAGAAGCTACCCGTTACGGTATACTTCTATACTAACGATATCGCTCGGGAGACTTAGGATATAATCGATGAGGACGTTATTTACTTCGAATATAACTAGGGCGATAATATTGAGATACTCGACCGCTTATTAAAGACTAGATACAAGTTCACCGACGACTATAAGGAGAATAGCGTTAGCGAGATCCGCTTCCGTCTTACTAAGGTCGCAATCGATAGCTCTATACGTATAGTCTAGCCGGTAGATTTTGGTCCGACCGTACGACGTCTAGAGTTCTACGGCGACCTAGACCTCAACTTCGATGAGTTGTTAAATGCCTAGGCCATGTACGATAAGGGCATTAATCTAGACGGTATCTATCGCGTAGATCTTCTCCTTATACGGCTATACTATAGAGATGAATTCTCTATCTTCCGCTTTTAGCTAAGAAATAAGTCGTACTAGGTAGTATATTAGAACTTTAGCGACTAGTAGGGCTAGGCCATAATTGATGCGATTCGAATTAGCAATTTTCCGTACTACCGTCGATACGCGTAAGCTCTAGACCTCGACATTATAGATACGGACTTTCCCTTCCTTCGAGTACCGCCCCTACGGTAGCTTATAAAGCAATAGAGACTTATATATAACGCGCAAGGCCAAGTAACCGATACTATACCTAAATAGTAGGTAGCATTTACCGACATCGAGTACTACCCGGATATAGCGACTAAGATAATCGATGCTCGCATCTTAGTATAGCGTAGACATAAGTTCGAGCTATACCTTCTTAGAGATGCGTTCATAGGTCTCGATGAAATAAAGAAGCTCGTAGCTCGTCTTATACTATTAGTCCTTAACGATATTAATACTAGTCTCTAGCTCGAGATCTTCCTCGATAATTAAGACGAGAAAGTAGTTAGTAAAGAGGTTAAGAGGAGCAAGCGGTATTAGCTAGCTATTAGAACACGAATTGAAGTCTAGATCGTAGAGGAAGGTAACTTCAAAGGTTACTACCTTAGCGGCGAGATCTATAACGATATCTTTAGTACTAATCCAACGGCGTATATACTCGCTTAGCCTAATCTCGATATATCTAATCCTACCCTAGGTACTTATGCGATCTCTATGTAATTTGTAGACGATCCTACGAGCTACTTCCGCTAGAACGATGCTCTAGTTTAGCTAAGCAAGGGCGTAGAGCGAACTATAGGAGTCGATCTCGCGCGCTAGCTAGTAGGAGTAGCGCTATTAATTACGAAGCCGAACGGACTTTGTATTAGTCGTAAGAATAGCCTAACCGCTAAGTATAGCTTTAGAGCCGCCTTATAGAGATTCTCGCTAAACGAAGGCTAAACGAATACTACGATAAGGACTTTTACGTCTCCTAAGGGCATGTCTCTAATCTAGGGTCTACTAGGCACTAGGAAGTCGTATTCTCTAAACGGCATCATTTACGCTCAAGTTATAGCTAGCAAAGCTCTAGGGGCTCTAAAGTGCTAGGTCCTCGCTACTATACCTACGAATCTAGCGGCCTAAGGCTTATGCAAGAATTTCAATAAGATCGCCAATAGCGACGGTAGTCTTCTTATTATTATATTCCAAGGTAGCTATATACGTAAGGCTAGAGAGTCTATACCTAATCGCGGCTACGTAGCCGATGAGTATTAGCGAGCTCTCTAGGCCCTCGTAGACTCGGCTACGAATAGCTTATATACTAATCTAGAGCTATAGAATTACTACTTATACAATTAGGTAGCGTCTTACATTACTAAGTATACTAAGGATCCCTAGCATGAGTACTATAAGCTAGCTCGGTAGTATAAAGAAGTTACTAGAAGTATTAACAAGAAGAATCGCGCCGCTTATAGCGTTAAGGAACTTAGTCTTCGCCGCGAGTTTCTAAGGAACGATCGTCGTGAATAGGAGGGACGAGTCTTGGAGGCGGCCGATATTATCTTCTATACTAACAACGCCGCCTCTTATAATAAGATAGTAAATAGAGCCAAGCCTACCTTCTAGGCGCAAGACGAGGCCGCTATGGGTTACTTTACTAACTCTATTACTAGCGCGGCTCCCTTCTAAGAGACCCTACTTAGTATAGTATTCGCTAGCGATTACAAGTAGTAAGGCCTACTACCGATCTCTCGCGGTACTAACGAGAGCTTGCGCTACGTACTACTTAATCCCTTTCGCAAGCTCTACGATAATGTACTCTTTACTTAGAAGGATATACTTAGAGAGTAGCGTCGAATAGCCCCTTAGATCTCTCGCTTGGTCTCTAATACCTTCTATAATAGGTAGTTGATCGACTATCCCTCTATCCTCTAGCAATATGCTATCGACATTATAATCGAGGCTACCCTAGCCTCGCTAAAGTAGTACTATACTCCGATACCCGACAATCGAGGCTTGCGGTTCGCGGTCGATGTTTCTAGAGACGATTCTACCTATAAGAGAAAGGCTAAGGGCTCTAGCTCTCTATATAACATGGTAGAGGCGATAGCAATCGCCTCCTATGTATGGTTTCTACTACGCGCCGCAATTCCTCTAGGAGGCCGTTAGATCGTACCTAAGGACTTCCTTATTATTACGCCGTACAAGGAGCAAGCTAGAATAATTAAGACCGAGCTATCCAAGAAGTTAGGAAATCCTAAGATTGTCGATCGGATCCAAATCCTAACGTCTACTAAGGTTTAGGGTCGGGAGGCTACTATAGGATTAATCTTCCTCGTCCGTAACGTTAAGGATAACCTAATAACTCTAGGCTTTATAATAGAGGGTAGATAGCTCTACGTTAACCTTTCCCGCCCGATGCGTTACCTAGTACTCTTCGGGAACTAGTTAGCTTAGATTGTCGCTTAGCTAGATAGTATCGTATAGGTTAACTAGTAGAAGAAAGGTAGGTTCGGCTTATTCGCCAAGGTCGTCGAAAACTTCCGACTTACGCGCGAGGTTCTTTCGGTACAATACCTAATGTACTACATCGCTAGCGAGGTAATCTAGCTAGTGTACGACGTTCGTACGAAAATAGTCCTAACGCTACGAGCGCTATTAGGGCCGCATGCGCTATTCGATCCTCTTCCTCTTCCGGATCGCGTCTTTACGCCTACGCCGGCTAAGCGAGATACCTCCGCTACCTAGCCTATAGACCTACGCCTTAGCAAGCGTACTATAGGTACTACTAAAGCCCGAGCCGCAAAGCTACGCGAAGTAGAAGACGACAATATAGACAACTCCTAGTCGTAATCGGCTAAGTCTTCCCTTTCGTCCCCTTTTGTTCGCGATAGAGGCTAATTAATATATTCTTTTAGGTTACTTATAAGCGTATTTGTTCGATAGTATTAAAACTACTATCCGGAGGGCTACTTACCGAAAGGCTAGGCTATACGATTCTCTTGCGGCGGTCGGGGGAGAGATTAAACAAAGAACCCTATAAAAAAGAAAAGTAGTAGTAAAGCTAGATAAAAAAACTCCTTCGGGACTTTTATAAAGTACTTCTACCTTAACGTAGTATAAGAGCTTAATACTCTACTTATAGAGTTACTAAGAGGAGTATACAATGTTATTAGAAGCTATAGAAGTAAGTTTATATTAAAATTGATTATATGACATGCCCGCTAGCTAACTTGTAGGGAGATAGCAAACTAGTATCTACAAATTACGCTAGATGTTATACATGTGTCTCTATATATAATAAGACCGCGACGAAGACGACGAAGACGACGAAGACGAGGAGTTAGTAGCGAAGCATAAGAAGATACTAAGAAGGCTTATGTAATGTACCTATTATAGTAAAGAGATTAGTATAGGCAATAGGTCTCTACCCGGCATATCGCACATTGTAGTAGCTTACGAGGAAGACGATGAATTTGTATAGGACACTTTACTAAAGGAATACATTAGAACAATAGTCGGCAAGCATAGATTAGTAGATTAAGAATGCATTCTACTTCCTTCGGTCTAGTCTACTACGGAAACACTCATTGTATAGTACATGCTATTCGTCGTCTTTAGCGTAAGAAGCATTATCTATAAGCTTCGTAGGTTGTAGAGTACGCTCCTCGTTACTACCGTCGGCGACCTTAATGTTAAGATACTCGCTCTATTATCGTCGGTAGTGTTTGTACTAGGGCGTAGCCCTACTACCTAAAGACCGTAGCCTTAGGCACTCTTATGTAAGCCCGCCCCTCTTGCCTCGTTAGGGCGTAAGGTAATGTATAGCCGTTATTGTTGCCTTAGTATTGTTACTTCTAATAGGTTATAGGACATAGCGTAAAACCTTACATGCGCTATTATATAAAGGACTTCGCTTTCTAACCTTAACTTCTTCTTTATATTAACATCGACAATACTACTATGTACCGGTATACGTACTATAACTAGCGAGTATCCGTACTACGTACGTAACTAGCGAGTATCCGGATACGTAACTAGCGATAGTATATATACCTCTACCCCTAGTAATATACTACCTATCTACGCCGCATATATAATAGTGTCGATACTTCTTTGTTACATATAGGTAGCTCTATAGCGATTAATACCATTTCCGAGCTAGTTTAGCGACTTGCTACCGATTGAACCGCTTCGAGTAGTTGAAGTCCCTTAACAAGGTATAGCTTGTTTAGTCCGATACTTCTTTAGTCTCTAATAGGCTTTGCCGATACAAGACGTTGTAAACGCGACTCTCCTAACGAGTAGGTTTGGGCGACAATCGTAGTCTCGGTATAACTACAACGCGGTATTTTATACTATAGAGGTCTCTAATAGGCTTGTCGAGGTAAAAACTCTTGAGTAAGGTATACTAAAGTATACTCTCCTAACGAGTAGATAAGGTCTCTAATGGGCTTGTCGAGGTAAAAACTCTTAAGTGAGGTATACTAAAGCATAATCTCCTAACGAGCGGATAGGTATTCGTAGTATTACTATTAGATCGCTCCTATAGTAGATGGCTTTCCATTGCTATAGGCTTTCTACGTTTAACTCTTCTCTAGATACTATCGCATATCTAGTTAAGCTTACGCGTAATGTATAGGTTAGTCTTGGATCCCGATTTAGTTCGAATTCAAACTACCTAATAGCTATCTTTTTTTTTCAACGAGGCTATAGGCCTTGTTGTTTGCCTAAAGGGCCTCTAATAATGCGTTTTCTATTAAGCCTAATAGTACTTAGTCTCGACGACTACTATACAACTATAGTGTCGGTAACTACTATATAACTATAGTCCTCCGAAACGAACCGAGCGTATTAAGACTACTATGCGACTATAGTATACAAAGTCTTAGTAACTACTATACAACTATAGTCCTCCGAAACGAACCGAGCGTATTAAGACTACTATACGACTATAGTGCGTAAAAAGAATTGTTATCCTTATAACATTTCGGGCGCGGTTAACCTTGGTTAGTACCTAGTACTAGCTAGTATTGCTTCGCTTAATAAGTTCCCGTTTCTATACCTCTTCCTTAAGTGTTATAGTTAGTAATAGGCGTATTGAGTACTTCGCATCGCGCGTAGTATATAGGTAATATAAATTCTATACCGTACTTATCGAGTATATACTTTTATAGCCGCTTAAGATAGCCGGTACGAACTAGATCCCCGTACGCTAAGTCCTCTTTCTTCTCTACCTTCCATAGTAACCAAGTCCTTCTAGTAGATCGTAACTTAGGGAGAGTCTAAGTAATAGGAGGTAGTAGACGTAAGAGGCCTAATAAGGTTCTCGAAGAGATGCTTATAGCTCTCGATATATGTTATCTATCCGCGTATCCATTTATGCCGTACATGTTATATACCGTACTAATAGCTACGATGCAATAAGTATAGTATTGTTATCGTTATTGTTATTCTTCGGTTTCGAGACGCGACTTCGAGATAGAGGGCTTTAGTATACCTAAGGACGCCGTCGTTATCGTATTAGACACTTTTACTAGCGCCGTTTGCTAGAAATGCGCTTAATCGACGGATCTCGCTATCGTACTATTATGAAAATAGAATGTTATAGTAGAGTTGCGAAGCTAGTATCGTAGTACGCGATACAAATAGTCGCGACGTTTAACCCCGCTAATCAAGCGCTCTACTATAGTAAATCCGGGATCTTAGCGGGAATCGGCATCCTTATTCTTTCCTCGAGTTTACGCTATATCCTCCTTCGACATCTTTCGTAGTACGACAATACTATTAGCTCGAGCGCTACATTCCTAAACAACAAACATAACAAAGTACCTTCCTCTTACGATACGCCTATAGCTACTCGAAGAACACCGACAATAGCATATAGACTAGAAGATAACATAATTACTAAAGAGATTATAGAAGAGAAGATTATAGAAGAGATAACCGACGAGATATTAGCCGATAGTATACTTAGACTAAAACGTAGTAGTAGTATAATATAGTAGTAGATTGCGGATCTATATAATATTTCGGAATAGAGAAAATATAGACAGCTACCTAATAACTAGTCTACTATAGTATAGTACGTTTATCGGCTCGCCTAGAGGTATGCGATATACGAGGAGGCGACAAAGGAGGAGGAGGTAGAAGTAGTAGTAGAACTAGGACCGTTAACGAACGTTTAGATTAAGGTTTAGCAAGGTAGTATAGATAAAAGGACTAGTTAGTATAGAAACCTACTATGCTCTACCGCTACTATATTACATCCTACGCTATAGTTACGTAGGAACTCGAAGAGATCGAAAAGGAGCCTCTCGCGCTAGACCTAGCTATACTTAACATTATGCGAGACATACGCTCGCATCGACCTACTTAGAGTCCTACTTATCGATAGTAGTATCCTTAATAGTACTACGATCGGTAGTAGTATTACGACTAGCCTTAGTAGTAGCTAGATCTTCGATTACCTTATCTATAATAGTAGAACGGCCTTCGAAATACTCCTTACTACTCTAATTGAAGGTAGCGACCTTATCGCGGATCTAATTGCTACTAAGCTACTAGATGTCGTTAGATAGATACCTACCCTTATTACTATACGGAGCGATAAAGCTATTAGTAAACGGCTTCTCTATACGACTAAAGACATTAATAGATGCATTCTTATAGGTATAGTAGCTACTCGGCTTAATCTTAGTAAAGGATGTTATTATGTTGCGTAGGATACGAGCCGGTTCGCGGTTAAGGGCGATCTTCTTAAAGGTTACTAGTAGATCGTAAGTCGGGTTACCGATGCGATTAATGTCCTCCGAATACTCGTAGTTGTGTCTACGATATGTTAGTTAGCAATTATCTAGACCGGGAGACAAGCCGTATATACTTATATCTCAAGTTACTTATTAGCCGCTATCGCATAACCCTTCTTGCTATTAGTAACGATGCGAGACGATAGGATAGTATCCTAAAGGACATCATTACATCTAGGACTAAGTAGCCATCGCTCGTAGATCATTATCTAACTATAATTGCCTTACTAGGCACCGAGGAAGCTAGGGATTAGGCAATCGATAGATCGACGAAGATGACCGATATCTACATTACGGACCCCAAGTCGTAGTGTAAGAAACACCTTAATCTCCTACATTATACGAGCCATAGTAGTGTACTAGCTATCCGGTACTACCTCGCTAGTACGGTATAGCAAGCCACGCTATGCCTTAATAGATAGGAGCTTCTTATAGATGTTATATACTATGCCTAGGTATTGTTTAGCTATTAACCTAGAGAGAGCCTCCCCGATAGCCTAGAATTTCAATAGGACCTTATCTTGAACGGCATATGTGCCCTTAATAGTCGCCTCGTCGTTAAACGATATAGGAAGCCTACTACAAAGGCATACTCCCTACGTACCTTACGGAAAACTACTAACTAGAAACGGTCCTAAGTAGGAAATTTCCAAGTGTACTAAGTTTATTGTTTTCTAGCTAATGCCTAGCCTTATAGCTTATCGCGTTTGCTAAAGCTAAACCGAAAGAAACAGAACGCCTAAAATTACCTTAATACACTCGCCTAAGTAGACTAATCTACTCTCCTCCTCGACTAAGCTTAATCATTCCTTAACCTCTACGTATACTAGGACTAGAGCGGTAGATGAGCGAGTTACGCTTAGCTTAGCGAGCATATATAGCAATGCAAGACTAAAGGTACAAGATCTAAGCTATCGGAGGGCTACTATTATAAATATCCTTAGTATACTAGAGCTCGCGAGTAACTATATACTAACGAGTAGCTCGCTAGTTGCTATAGCTATAGAGGGTCACTATTCGGTTACGCTAGTTATCTAAGTAGTTAGTCTAGACCTATATTTGAGTCTAGTTAGTAGGGATAGGTAGACTATTAGTACCTAAGTAGTAGTCGCGAACGCGAGGAGTGTCGCTCCGAGAAAGCAAGCGTACTATAATATCGCCTACATGCTCGAACAAGCCGCGATTATCGTTGTCCAAGTCGGACTACTTCTTCGCCGCCTTCTTCCATTCCTCCGCTATCTTTATAGCCTTCCGCTTAGCCTCCTTCGCCTTTTCAAAGCTAGCTACCTTAGCCTTGTAGCGATTTAGCTTAGTTTCTAGGTTCCGAAACGTATTAGTATCCTTATATTTCTTGCTATAAAAGCTAGCTTTCAAGTAGGCTTCGTTATATAGGGCGGTATTTAAGCTTATATCGGAAAAGGACTTCTATAGCTAATTTCGATTACCTAAGTTAGGTCGATTAGTCGACACTTGATTAGGAACTAGAGTGAAGCTAAATAGTAGCTCGGCATCGTTAGGTATAAGGGTAGGCGGAATACTTAGAGAACGTCTATAGCTACTTAGAGTATTAAGATATATCGGAGAGCTATCTAGAGTCTTGAACTTAGAGAAAGCGGCTAAGCTTAGACTTAGTCGATTGTCTACCTCTCTAAGGCGAGGATAAGGACCTATAATGACTTAGGTCGGATTCTCTATATTCTAGCGAGCCGCCTTCTTCGCTTTCCGGGTAGCTATAGTAGCTTAGATAGCCTCTACGGCCTCTATAGAACGTAGATCGCACTTAGACTAGGTCGGATTGTTAATTATATTATTCGTACAAGTCCTATCTACTAAAGTCTCCTAATGCTTATAGTTAGTAAGTAGACCCAATCCCTACTTGTAAGGGGTATATAACTTCTTTGCCTTATCTAAGAGAGAGTATATAATCAAGGCTAACAACCGCTATTAATTCTAACCCTAAGGGTTGTTCGAACGCTTATCGTTAAAGCGGATCTCGTAGAAACGTAGCAATTAGCGTAGACCCAAGCTACGAACTATCTCTAAGATCTTCTAGAGTTAGTAGATCCTAAGCTTAACTAAGGGCGCCCGAGCCTCGATTACCGCCTCGTTATTATTAATGTTAGTCTAGCGGTTAATTAAGTAGAGAATGACCTAGATCTTACGTATTCGCTCTCGATTAACGTTACGGAGCGGTCCGGTTATTAGACTATCTAAGCGAGAAAAGAGAAGTCGCCGGCTTAGGCTACCGTTTATACTACCTCGAAAGTGCTCGGTATATCTAACGCAAGTAGTCTCAAGTACCCGCTCCTTATCCTCCTTACGAGAACGAGTTATTCGTAAAGGGCCTTCCTAAGCCAAGTAGTAGTAGATTGGGTTAGTCTAACTCTACGTAACTTCTCGCTCGGCCGAGTCTTAATTAAAGCCTTAAGCGACTAAGTTAACGAGAGCTTGTCTAAGCCGACGAGTATCCTCTATATTCTCGACTTAGTAAACTAGCCTACGGCCGCTAGTGCGAGTAGGCGGAGGGCGAACTATCAAGTTGTCTAAGCATAATACGTACTTGCGACGCTCTTCGAACTAAGGAGTCGTTAGAATAACTCCTTAGTTAAGTAATGTAATCCTAGAAGGATCGAGGAGACCTAGTAAGCCGATATCGTTATAGCGAGGAGGCCTATTTAGGTTTGGGTTATTAGCGAGCTTAGTGTTAATACGCGCCGGCTTCTTAGACTTGTCCTTAGACTAGTCCTTAGACGATTCTTCGTTATCTTTCTTCTTGCCCTTACCCTTATCTAGCTACTTAGAAGGGTCGTCGGGGTACTTCTTACTACCGCCGCCTCTACCGCTACTCGAGCCGCCGTCGCTTAGACTAATTGAGGTTATAGTTAGTACTAACTTAGATTGTTAGTAGTTGTTGTATATAAAAGAAGTTTAGGTTAGTTAGCGAAGTTAGGGTCCTTTTAATCTCGCGAAGCGCTTAATTTAGGTAGTTACGCGGCTCGTAATTGCGTACTTACTACTTACATATAAGGTAAACATGCGAGTAAAGCGGTACCTAACGCTTCTTATAATTTCTAAAGTTACGCTAGGTTACTTAGAAGTAACTTGATTACTCATCGCGTACGCTTCGGCGCGTACGAGAATATTACTTTCTACTTAGGCAAATGATTTTGCTTGTAATAGATTCTATACCGCCTATATCGCGATAGTAGACAAGAACGCTCGCTATATAGAGTACAAGAAACCCGACTCTAATATCCGTATTATGTCGTATATACTAGCAACTACGATAGGATACAAAATTTCCGATATTGAGATTATTAGCTAGTATAACCTACCTATTACTAAGGACTTGCTAGATCTATATTAGAAGCTAGGTCGAGCTCGGCGTATCCGAGGAATAAAGGGTATTGTAACTTTCTTTACGCTATACTATTTCGATAATATCGAGGGTCGCGTTCCTATACGATCTAATTACCTATCTATAATCCATCGCGATCTAACTCTAGTAGAAGTATTAGACGAGTCGATCGTGTATCGCTAGCGTACGCTCTAGATTCTAAATACGCTATATATTCTAAGTACGCTCTAGATTCCGAGTACGCTCTAGATTCTAAGTACGCTCTAGATTCGGAGTACGCTCTAGATTCTAAGTACTCTCAATATTCTAAGTACTCTTAATATTCTAAGTACTCTCAATATTCTAAGTACTCTTAATATTCTAAGTATTCTTAATATTCTAAGTACTCTTAATATTCTAAGTACTCTCAATATTCTAAGTATTCTTAATATTCTAAGTACTCTCAATATTCTAAGTACTCTCAATATTCTAAGTATTCTTAATATTCTAAGTATCCTCAATATTCCGAGTACTCTCAATATTCTAAGTACTCTTAATATTCTAAGTACTCTCAATATTCTAAGTACTCTTAATATTCTAAGCATGCTCCGGATATACTAGCTATGTCCTCGGGCCTTTGTAATAGTATAGGACCCGAATATGGAGGTTATACTAGGGGAAGAGTAGGATAATGTTAATAGGGCGCTATTTGATGTCTAATAGGTGCCTACTACGGTAGTATTTGACTAGGGAGAGGACATCGTTATCTAGCCTCGCTAGCATAGGAACCAAGTCCTACTAATCCCTTAAGAAGACGATTTTAATAAGGGCGGCCGTAGTAAGTTCAAGATCGTAGTCGATTAAGCTATCGCTAATAACGAGCTTATACCGCTATAGAATAAAGACGAGATAAAGGCATACGACCGGTGTCCTAAGCTCTTCCGTCGCTTAACTAACGCGCAATATTACCCAAATAAGGCATATCGCTAGTAGATACGTACTATTGGTAATGAGTACCTTAGTAAACCAAGTATATGTATTCGATGAACGAAGATCGCATCGTATAGGGCTTAGATAACCCAAATCTACTAAAGATTACTAACTAGCGAGATCCTCCTATACTACCTAGACCGCCTAAGCGCCTACGACATGGATCGCCTTAAGGATTTGCTATTCCTCTTATTAGCGAGTAGACTTTAGAGTAAGCCAATCGGATCTTTCAAGACGAGTATAGTAGCTATGTCTTTAATACTCTACCTAATATAGTTATACTATAAGTAACGATTTAGGTATTAAGCTATGTCCTCGAGCTACTTATAATTAAAGTTTATAGCGAGATTAATTAAGCTATTGTTAAGGAGTACGTACTAGTATTTATAGAGAATATAAGAAGGAATCAAGGATCTAGTTTCTAATCGAGATACCTACGTTAATCGTAGCGACTTGCCTATAGATAATATACCTAGAATATTGAACTAGATTACTAAGTAGGTCTATTAGGAGCGCGAGTAGTATATAATCCGCTCTCGCGCTAACCGATAGATTGTAAAGTATAAGAAGGCCGCTATAGCCTCTAAGATAACTTAGAGGCCTATTAATACTAAAGATCGCTATAGAGAGGGTATTAACTAGTAAGATATCTCTATTACTATCTTAGTCGCTCTATGTTATCGGACTTAGTATATTACGTATCCTCTACCGATATAAAGGCGCGGTATAAGTAATACTAAGCCTAATATTTAGGACCTAACTTTACTCCTAAGTACTTACTAAATTGGGAAATTCTATTTCTAGAGTCTATATATAGATAGTAGGAGACAATAATAGTATATAAGAGATACGAATACTACGTTAGAGACGGGATTAGTATATAAAAGTAGAGACAAGTATAGTACTATATTATAAAAGTTAAGAGGTCTTAGTAGTAGTAAAGTTATAGATAATAGGAATATAAAATACTCTACCCTACCGAATATAAAGTTTAGAGTAGTAAAGTCGCTTACTATCTACGTAATTAGTAGATAGTAAGCGACCTCGTACTCTTGAAATAAGTAATACTTAGGAGTAAGAGTAATAATTAACCTAGTTCCTTGTAAGTAGAATAATAGAAGCTTACCTCTAAGGTAGTATATACCTTTTACGCTTCTTCCTATCTTCTTCCTTTCTTCCCTATACTCTTATACTAGTCTATAATACTACCTCAAATACAAGAACTACGTTAATAGTATAGAAAGTAATAAAGATAGCTCCCTCTACTTCTACTAGCGCTAGCTATAGTACCTCTACCTCTTCTTCTAGGTTTACTTCTAGTATCCTTACTACTCTACCGGTCTTTCTAGCTATATCCTATAAGAGGGGATATACCTCTTATCGCTTACTACGTCCTAGCGTATTACGCTCTCGCAATAATAGATAGGCTATTCGCCTATAGTAGATATATATTCTTATTTAATCCTAATCGAGCGATAAAGCTAATATAGTTCTAGTCTTGCTATAGGTACTAGATACCGCCTACGCCTTACTATACTTAGTTAGCCTAGCTCGCTTAATTCGCTTATATATGTCTTATAGTTAATTAATTAGGAGACTTTGTTAGAAATAGACTCTCTATCTAGTTTCTTTAGGATATTAGTTAAGGCTAGTTCGCCTAATTAGGCCTAGTCTAGGAGTATCTCTCCTTTATCTTTATACTTATAGTTTAGATAGATCTTTATCCTTTTTATCTACCTCGAATTAGGTCCCTTAGACTACCTAAACTCCTCCGCCTACGTAATCTAATTTAATAGACTTAACTAATTATTAATAGTCTACCGCTATCTCTACTACTATAACTACTATTGTCTAGTAACTAGGACACACTTGTCTGCCTAGTTAGATAGGGGCCTCGACTAGTACATATAGCCCTCTTCCTACTAGGGGGAGATATTATTAACCTTCGTTTAGTATACATCGCTTGCTACGTTTCATATGCCTCTACTATAGAGCTCTAATTACTACTAACTGCCTCTATAACTATTACGATAGTTAGTCCGCCTAGCATGGCTACCTATAGCCCGATGGGTTATGCTACCTATAGTCCCTTCCTATGCTACCTAGTCCTTGGGTTTGTGTAGGTTTAGGTTATACTTATTAATAGAGCCGAAGGTAGGGCTATCTCTTCTCGATCGCATTAGGCGGTTAGGTTAATAGTAGTCCTTAGGTACGGATGACTACGTACAAGTAGGAGGCGACAAACGACCTACGGCGCTAGTTACGAAAAGTGTCTTAGGAGGTCTCGATAGAAGCGATAACTAAGAGCAACCTCCTAGATAAGGGCATCGCCTTAACCCCAAAAAGCTACAAACCCTAGAAACTATTAAGGCTTAGGACCTAGATAGTCGATTACTTTCTAGGACTCGCTTCGGGTTTAGGGATCCCTCTAAAACCCTACTAGTACCGCACGGTAGCGTACTACCTATTCGATACGATGTTGTTCTAGTCGACTAGTCTTATTCTACTAACCGATCCCAAGGCATAGCGAGGACTAATTACCCGGACCATGTTTAGACCTAGCCAAAGTCTATAGTAGGATAGGTACCCGTACCCGTACCTATATATAAGCATTAGGCTATTAAAGAAAAGGGATCCCGGTTAGGCTAGAGATTGCCGAGTTTCTAATTCGCTAATTCGCTCCCGGCTCGATAGTGCTTTAGTCTTCTACTATAACTAATAGAAGGTATCCTACGGAAGGAAGTAGGAACAAAGTTGCTTAGTAATCTTACTATACTATTCGGCAAATTATTAGCTCTAAGATTACTAGATTGGCCTAAGATCGCAACTCCCGTTTCTAGATATTTTTTAGGCTCTACCTTGGCAATTGGGCTAGCTAGGGGAGAGTAAAAGTCTAATAACCCCTAGGGGGGTTATTGGTACCCGCCTACATAAAAACGAAAGCCCATTCTATATAGTAGTACAATAGCATTCCCTATTTATTTTACAAAAGGAAACAAGAACGATAAAAGCGCAAAAACAATTCTTTAATTATATTACCTTACTATATTCGTTTAAATGAGTTCTAGTATTAGGCTAAGCCGAGCATCGACGCCTTCTAACGAGGAACCTAAACCTAACCCGCTTAACGAACAAATCCGGCGCTCTCCGGTCAAGATAGGCGAACCTATATCTATTACTAGTCCGAGTAGTAGTAGAAGAGTACTAGAACCTAGCCCCGACATAGACTTTAATAGTACTATGTTTACTACTTTTAAGACGCTACAATAGTAAATAATAGAGTAGTAGAAGGAGTTTACTCGTATCAATAGGCGCTATCTACCGGAGCCTAGTAGTAATTCTAACCCTTGGTTTAAAGGATATAATGCGACGGCCTATATCGAGCGGTATAAAGATAACCTTATCGAGTATAAGCTAAACGATCGTTCCGATGCCGAGAAGATCCGCATATTTATACGAACGACGGATACTAAGCTATATACAACACTTAGGAGTCTTAAAGGCTATCCTAACAAAGCCGACAAGTTAGACGCCGACTAGGAGAAGTTTAAGAAGTCCTTCTTACGCGAGTACCGCAAGAACGATAGTCGTAGGGTTAAAGGTAGTCGCCCGTAGCTTAAGACCCTATATACCTAACTACGTATAGAAGACGATAACCTAAAGGAGTACATTCGGGAGTTCGTTAAGGCTACGGATACTATTCTAAAGGAAGATCTCGAAAACTCTTAGCGGACCCGACTACTCCTAAAAGGCCTTTCGGGGCCTATGTCTTAGCGTATCTTTCGGAGATATAAGCTTACTAATAACGACCCGGATAGCTTCCGCGACTTTAAGAAGATCTTGGAGTATATTAAGTAGGACATTAATAGCTCTACTAATTATAGAAAGTTTATTATAGGTAAGGAAAAGAGGGATATCGATTTAGTCCGCCTTGCTTCTAAGCCTACTTGTTACGATCACGGCCTAGTCGACCCATTTAGGGGCCTAGTTAGCTCATCTAGAGTCGAAATAGGCCAAGAAGGGCCGGGGCGGCCTATCTTAGCCTATAGACATATATCTTTGCTCTAGATACCTCTCTTTCCTTTCCTCTTTAGCAATTCGAGTAGTTCTAATCGAGTACTATACACTACGTATCCTATATCCCTTTTATATATAAATTGCTCTTCTAAAGCGTACTACATAGTACTCAAAATAGTATAGAAGAAAGCAAAGGCCTCGGCATCCAACCCGGTTGGCTAGGAAAACAACTAGGAAACCTTTCCTAATACCGAGTAGGATAATAATTCCTCTACCCTAGCTAACGACTCGCTAGGGGATACCGTCGACAACGATGAGGACTAGGGCGACGCCGAAGAGGACCTCGACGACGAGGTCCTAGCGGCCTAGCTCCGGCATAAGGAAGAACGGGCTAAATAGGCGGAACAACGCCTCGAATTAGCCCGTCTTAGGAAAAGGATAGCCGATATAGCCTAGGAAGCCTCCCTCCTAATAGATTAAGGGGGTACTTAGCTAAGCGCGGCCCTAGCTATACTACCCTCTATGCCTATAGGATCGGCTATCCCTAAAGCGAGGAACCTCTACGTATTCGAGGGTAAGGGGCGCGTAGACTACGACTAATAGGTTACCGACTACGACCGTATCTTTAGGCGGGCCCCTTTATATCTATTCTACGGAAGAAATGAAGGTAGACCTAGCCGAGGAATAGATAGAAAGGGAGTAGCAAGTCAAATAGAAGCGATATACCGGGTATTCGGACCTAGAGGAGTATACCTAGGAGAAGATAAAGTAGGTAATGCTAGACTCTATAGGGACGAAAGAAGAGCGCTACTAATTAGCCCTAGATAGGCTAAAGCGGGCTAACTAGGGGAATCGTACCCTATCCGAACTACTAGACTATATAAAGATCTAGTAGGATAAGGTCGAAGAGGATCGCTAGGACCGTATAATATACGACTTTGTAGCGGCTATAGACAAGAGGATCCGATACCGCATTAAGGTAGGCTAATAGCGCTTCCGAACCCTAATTAAGGCGGAGGAAGTAGCGAATGCCTACTATCGCTTACTAGAAAACGAGCGTAGGTCCCGTAGGGATAAAGACCGGAGTAATAGGAAGCGCGGACGCTCCGACTCGGATAATGGCACTACTAGCGCGGTACTAGACAAGCTACCTAGAGACTCTAGAGGCCGCGGCCGAGGGGGAAAGGGCCGAGGCTCCCTATAGAGGCGCTAGAACGCCTATAATAGGTCCAAGAAGGACTAAGAAGTCCCCTAGTACTAGTACTACGGTAAGAAGGGCTATAAGAGGCCCTAATGCCCTACCTATGATCTAGAATCGGGAAAAGACAAACCCGCCTAGTAGTACTCCTAGCTACGGTAGGCTAGGTCGTTTATACCGAGGAGTAGAGGAGGAGCGTAGAGCCCGGTAGACTAAGACAGGTTAACCGGGACTAGTTCTAGCTAATTTAACTAGACGTTAAGCTATAGTAGGGCGAGAACTCCCGTATACTTAGAGGGCTTGTCGATTATAGCTCGTAGGCCAATATCTTGGATAGTATAGTAGCCAAAGAGGCTAGCCTCGCCCTAAGTAATATAGATACTAAGCGGTACGAGACCCTTAATAGCTAGTCGCTAGCTATAAGTAGTAAATGCCGTATAACCTACGAAGTGTCGGACATGAGCGGTTAGTAGTAGGGCTACGTAGACAATTTCGCCGTCGGAAGGATCTACGGCTTTAATATCGTACTAGGGATGCCCTAGTTAGAACGATGGAACCCTTCGATCGACTTCGTAGCTAAGACGGCTATCTAGAGGAGAAAGGGGGCTCGTAAGTAGCGCGCCTACGCTATATCGGGCCCTTCCGACTTCTCGAGAGCTATGTTAGACAAGGATACGCGCCTCTTCGTAATATCGATAGTCAAGACGGACTAAGACGACCCGAATAGCCTCCCGCTAGAGTATAAGTACCTCTATAGGATATTCGAGGAAGGGGACGCGTCCCTACTCCCCGATTACGGCCTACATGAGTTGTCTATCGACTTAGTAGAGGGCAAGGCCCCTCCTTACAACCCGTTATATAATCTCTTAGAGACCGAGTTAGTAGTCCTAAGGAAATACCTCGATAAATACCTCGAGAAGGGCTAGATTCGCCCGTTAAAGTCCCTAGCGGGTACTAGTATCCTCTTTACTAAAAAGAAGGATAGTAGCCTATAGCTATGCGTTAACTACCGGGGCTTAAACGCTATTACGGTTAAGAATCGGTACCCCTTGCCCCTAGTATAGGAGTCCTTAAACTGTCTCGCTAATGCTCGGGTCTTTACGAAGCTCGACATTCGAGATGCCTACTATAGGATCTATATTAAGTAGGGGGACGAGTAGAAGACTGCTTTCCGTATAAGATATAGGTACTTCGAGTACACTATAATACTATTTAGGCTTATAAACGCCCCGGCTACGTTCTAGAGCTATATCCTTAGCGCCTTGTCGGACCTAGTAGACACGATCTACGTCGTCTATCTAGATAACATCCTAATATACTCCTTAAACTAGGGGGAATATACCCGCTATGTTACTACTATTCTCGAAAGGCTCTAACGCTACAAGCTATATACAAAGCTTAGCAAGTGCGAGTTCAATAGGGACCGTATTGGGTTCCTCGGCTACATAATTACCCCGAATAGGGTCGAAATGGAGCTAGAAAGGGTCGCAACGGTTAGAGAGTAGCCCGAGCCGAGGAGCGTAAGGGACATCCGTATCTTCATCGGGTTCGCTAACTACTACCGGCGTTTCATTAGGCAATTCTCCTAGATAGTAGCCCCGCTAAATCGCCTAACGGAGCGAGGGCCTAATATAGCTAAGGGTAGGCGAAGGCAACGCAAAGAAGAATCGTAGCGGCTTACCTTAGACGTAGAAGTAAGGTTAGTATTTAACCGGCTTAAGGAGGCGTTCTATATAGCCCTAGTTCTAAAGCACTTCGATCTATCCCGACTAATTAGGATCGAAACGGACGCCTCGACCTACGCTATATCGGGCGTTATAATGCAATAGTATAGGTACGAGGGCAAGACGTACTAGTTCCCGGTAGCCTTCTTCTTACGAAAGATAAACGGTATAGAAAGGAACTACGATATCTACGATAGCGAAATGCTAGGGATAGTTAAGTACTTTAAGTACTAGCGGTACTACTTAGAGGGCG
>LFZO01000073.1:0-93976 GCA_001578225.1 Pseudocercospora musae
CTCCTATAGGTCCGTAATGTAGACTCTAACTACTATCCTCGGGGGTTTTAGCGCCTCCTAACTAGCTACTACTACCTAGGTGCAGTAGTTTAGGCTTATCTCTTGTTGTTTCTTTATAATCTTTGCTACGGCTATATTAGCTACCTTCGTAATTATGTAGCTTGCCTAGTTATAGATTGCTTTTAGTCCTCTAAGGAGCTCTAAGATTATTATCTTATATGCCCTCTTAGGGGTTTTCCCATCTTCTACCTTTAGTACCTCCTCTGCCCTAGTACATAGTGCTTTCTATTCGTCCTCCCTCCCTTCCTAACTATTTTCCCTTCGTCTCTAATTGTTCGCTACTATCTTTTATTATATCTATATATAAATACGTAGTATATAGTACTCGATTAGAACTACTCGAATCGCTATTGTATTATAATAGTTAAGGATACAGTTATAGTATATATTAAGAAAATAAGAAATTTAATAGTATACTTAGTAGTAAAGCTAGTAGGATGTATTAGTTATCGCAATTCGTACTTTCTAATTAATAACTAACTATCTTCTAATAGATTAGCGGTTACCAGAAACCGTTAGAAGCGGCTAATCCCACGGCGCTAACGAGTCGATGGAATCACGAAATCCTCCTTGCACACGTTACCATTACCTAACAAATCCGCCTGACACGTTCTGCCTTTCTGCTTGACCGGTACTCCCTGTGTATACAATAGTTCCATCCGCCGCCCGCGATGCAAGCTTGGCTGACAGACGCAATTCTGTCGGCTTCACGGCCCGATGAATGAAGAGATCCGTACAGATTACGGCGAGGCATCCGCCTGGCCTCAACTTCGGATCACGAGGACAAGAAAGAAGTCTGGGAATCGGAATGTGGGATATTGGATGCACATGTAGGCCATGCTTCGGCCACTGAACCGAGAACTCTAATCACCACCCAGTTCCAGACTAACCTTGCAGACCGCTGTGAGGCCGTCTTCACATGACTGCTTGGAAGCCATCCCACGTTTCGCCCTCCCTTCAGGCTCTTCGACGTATCACAGTCTATATAACGGGCTATGCCATTGGCTGTGCGCCACGCATACGATTACAGATGATCTTCGCACCTGCCCAGCACCCGAGGAACTTCGAGGAATTGCCGCACTACATGTAATCTGCACTATGTACACTGTTCTCTCGCTCGCCGATCATCCTCCACTAGGTCATGGCATGACGGGCACTCGAGCTATCTGACATCTGGGACTAATCAAATGTCTCGGGAAATTCGTCGTCTCAAGGCTCAATTTCAGACGTCCTGTTATTCCTCGCGGCCTATCTGGAAGGAGCCCGGAGCTGAGCACGATATTGAGTTATTGACACACAATCCGACAACTCTTCTGCCGCACAAAAAACTCCTCGGCGGCCCTTGATACTCCGCAGAAGGGTGTCTCACATCAGCCTGTCTTTCCAAGCCTGGCACTGTCACCACTGGAAGACACGGCCACCGCGATAATTTAGAGTTCGCGGTTTTCTCACACCGCTTGTAGCACGGCATTGAGTGCGGAGACCTACTGCAACCACTGACAATTACACCCGATGCGGGCGAAACATATATGAAGTGCTTGTCACGGCGTTTTAGATCGACATGTTCTCGCCTCCGAGGGCGGTGGTTGTAGCATTCGCTTGCTGGCCGCAGCTAACACAACTAGTGTAACACGCCTTTCGTAATAATGCCCGAGACAGCATGAATCTCGTGAGATGCACATCCAGATCACATGCTAGTTGACCACGTTCGTCGTAGCACGTGTCCTATTTCCGCTTCATAGAACATCTGACAGTCACAGTGCAGCAGTGGCGTACAGCCTTTGCCCTGGTTGCGGGAGACTGGCGACAATAGAGAGAAATGGCTAGATGTTGACATATTTGTAGATCGAGCCTACGCATCGAGGAGTAAGCTGTACGCTCCGCGCTTGATGCTCGAGGCTGTTTGTCTAAGACGTCACTGAGACCATAACTCTCGCACTGTATCGTGGAGTTACGACTTGCGGTGGATGTCCCGAAGGCTGGTCAGCTGGAGTATACAGCGGAACAGCAATGGCCACGTTATCAGCCTCCTATCATCATGCCAGGTCCTGTAAATGGGATACTATGCAGGAGCAACCAGCTTCCGAATCTGCCAGCCAAGCTGTACCAGGTCTGGCTGTGGCTCTTTACCCCAAGGCCAGAGCTCACAACATACATCAGCCTGAGCGATATTCACAGCAAGACCTGCCTCTGGAGGCAATCCGACAGTCATGAGAGTCACTGTCTGGGTCAAGAATGTGTGAGAACAACGCCGGAAGCACGTCTGAAAACGAGGCAGGGAGTATGCTCAACGCTCAACAATAGACAAGCTTTATATGAAACTCTTCAGGTCATCCCATGTCTTCGACGAAACAAGAAGACGTACAATGGGCTGGTCTACGAGATCTTTGGGCTTGGCATTCTACAGAATCGTTCTCAGTCTGATTGCATCAAACGGAACCTTGATGCACGTCCAATGCTTGGTCAATGTTGATTGTTGAATCAAATGTCAGAATGAGCGCTTCTGCCAGTCAATGTCGTACGTTTGAGAGGGTCGACTCTGTTCATCACAGACCTCCAAGGATCTTGTGTTGCGGCCCTTTCCATCATCTTGCCAACAGCTTTTCGAGCGCGTCAAACATCGAGAGGATTCAACAGCAAGTCGCCGCCAAGGCCAGGACGAAGTGGGCCCTGTATTAGCGTATACAATAGCACAGAAATTCTCTTCTGTCACATCACGTGAAAGTGGGTCCATATCGATCCACCCATGTGTCGGTATGTTTCTCGACAAGAGCATTACTGCTTCACAGCTAACGTCTCGCTAGCTTCAGCTCACTTGGGAGAGCGCCAGGTAAAGTACAGTCCTCTGAAACACGCCCTCGAACGTCCTCCAACGATTTTCCAGACTGAAGCCTCCAAACTTTGGTCCACACGCACTGTGCGGTATCTGGAGGTACTGTGGTATATAAATCCTGAGCCTTCTATGAGCTTCAAGCGTCTGATCAGCAACAGTTCGATCCACAGAAGCGACATCCTTCTCTTTTGGCTCATTGAAATTGATCATGTTGATGTTGTGTTGGTGAAAATCTCTTTTTGGATATTTTGAGAAATGCCAAGACTTTGGACCCACCCTGGATGGATCACCCAGCAATCAAAGATGAAGCCAATCTCAGTCATCTACGCGCCGTGGCAGGGAAGCATTGGCAATACTCGAAAGGCCTGTCCATATTTCAATTCATATCATGGATCTTAAGCTTGCTGGCTATAACGTAACAGAAGGATCGTCTCAGTATCGCTGCTCGGACCGAGACCAGCTTGAGAAGTGAGGTCAATGAGGAGTGAGATCAATGAGAAGTGAGGCCAGCCAATCTCCTGCGGGAATTCTTTTTTCGCCGCCTTCTATCTTCTCTTCTGTCCGATACCACATCAACATAGCCTCCAGGAGATGGCCCGCCGTGGGTCTTGCTTCTCATTTGTCTGTACTGGCTCAACACGAACGGAACGCGAGGCATGCGTCTCCGCCACTACAGCAGCTCTGAGCACGTTGCATCCAGAATGAGACCACGATCTTGACGAAAAATCATTGAAGAAAGGACCTGTCAGTCTCCTTCGGCCAACTGCGAGTCTCGCCAGCAACCGTTTGGTGCCAAGAATATCCTTGCTACGCATCAGTGGTACGCCGCGCACATAGAGTACGAGGACTAGTCCTACGCATGCCCCAACTGCGCGCCACGATTCTCGCGAGCCTATCAACTGGACCGGCATCTGGAGAAAGATTCGCGCGGCAAAATAACGTCGAACTAACACTTAACTGTGGAAACAGAGTGCGCATATTCTGCCTGCGAGCATGGTGGCAGTGCAGCGAGCAGACTGTCGAACAATCCTCAGAAGCTTACCAAGCTCGATCCAAAGTGTCGTAACTGTGGCATCGGCTTTCCATACCTTACCAGGGGATGTAAAAATGCCAAAGAGCGAATGAAATCTTTCGTACCAGTCACAATCGAGCTACATGTACCAATCTGAACCGACGAACGAGTTGATGGCTACATACCAGCTACCTAGGACGAGCTTGCGAAGATGAACGGACCAGATAAGGGCAAGACAGTCTCCCGGGAGGAAGACAGCACTCATGATCAAGCCAGAAGGTATCAAGGCCCAAGCAAGCCTGCGTACTTCACGTCGACTCGCTCAATATCATCAACCTCACAAGACACCACTATAGCGAACAACAGTGCACGGCACGTCGTCGGAGGCAATGAAGTGAGTAGTCTGACCGCCACAATGCCCTCGGCCCTTAGACAGCTCTGCAGCACGGGAAAGAATGTGGGCATCGCATCACGACCAGATGGACAAACACAGGCCAGAATATGGAGCCAATGTCTGTTGTCTGCGGCCTGTAGTATGAGGGCTCCAAACGTACTGGAAAGATGTGCTCCAGCCCGCTCCAGATTGTCGACTTTGAACTTGGTATGACAACTGCACTCATCGCAGGTGTTGAAGCCACATTGTCGAGTACCGACGGCGGTATGGACTTTGGCCGTTTTCTCCTAGAGCATCATCTGAGACTGCTAACCCTCATACCGGCTTCTTCTCGGCGTCTTCGCGAGATGAGATGGGGTGAGAGAAGAGAATTATTTCCTGGAAGGACGCAAGGGATGTCCTATGAGCCTTTAACAAATGTCCTTCTTAAAACTATCTAGGGCCATGACGGGTCGTATTCTAGCGAGGGACCTAGTTTCAATTCCTTCAAGCAATGTATCTGAAACTCTTCCTCATCTTGACACGCTCTTCCTCTGAGATACCTTCGATGCTCTGTTCCACCTCACCCTCCATGACAGCAGATACCTCCGTGCCGGTCGCCAGACGTTTGTTCTCCCGCAAAAGAACCCATCTCACGAAGAGGGTGAGGCATATTCCCACCGCAGCAAAGCCAGAGTTGACACTCATAGCAGCAACATATCGAGGTGCATCTGCATTTGGGTACATGTACGCTGCCCAGACCTAACGAGCATCAGCAAAGTCAATATTACTTCTAGGAGAAAGCATGACTCACTTGTGCAGCATTTCCAAAGGCATTGACAAATGCCACAGCGGCAGCTCTCTTCATCCGAGGACGGATCAGTGTCTTTTGGCACCAGGCTACCGTGACGGCGTTGGCTCCATGACCACCTGCTGTTATTAGTATCATAGCAAAATACCTTGCTCCAGTATTCAGTGTGGCAGAGCCAATGACGAAGCCAGTGATGGCCACAGCCAGAGGCCATATGATATGGAATGAGGAATTCTGGTGCTTGTCGGCAGAGAGATTGTTGAATATGCACACGACAGCGCCAACAGCATATGGAGGCACGGTCAGCAGTAATGTCTAGATGCGGCCAAAGCCAAGGGTGCTGACAACGGCCGGGAAGAAGTTTTGCGTAGAAGTCGTCACCAGGATACAGTGAAAGATGATGGCAAAGACGTAAAGCCGACAATCAATGAAGGCGCCTTTGAAACCTGCTGACCAGGACCCGGAATCTTCGTCGACTTGACCTACATCGCGAATCATGCGCCATTCTGCAACTGCGCGTTCTGTATCGGTGAGCCAGCGTGTGTTGCTCGGATAGTCCGGAAGCACGAAGAATGCGCCGAAAGCGACGGCAGCGGTGAGGGAGCCTTCGATGATGAAAATCCATCTCCAGGCAGCCAGGCCACGAGCTCCATTTAGTCCTTCTGTGATGCCGGCGCCGATCAGTCCAGAGAACGCCGAGCCTATCTGAGAGCCAGAGTAGAGGATCGCACATCGCAGACCTAGTTCGGATCTCTTGTACCACGAGCTGAGGACGAAAAGCGAGCCTGGGTAGTACGCCTGCGGGAAGGTAAGCTACGGTCGCAGATGTGGTGCCAACTTAGGTCACTCACTGCCTCCACAACTCCGAGTAGGAATCTGGTAGCGTATAGGCCTCCAGAGCTTTGCACAGCTCCAGTGCAAGTAGAGATCACACCCCAGACGATCATACAAGCGGGCAAGTAGATTGAAGGTCTGAGCTTGGCAAGGAACATGTTGCTTGGTACCTGCATCAGAATGTAGCCGGTGAACAAGAACGACACTGCTGATGAAAATTGTGTGGAAGTCATGTGCAAGCTCTTCTCAATCCCTGCGACTTTCGCAGCGGCAATGTTGTTCTGCCAGAAATGTCAGCCTTGAAGTCTCAGCTTGACGCGTGGGTCAGCATCTCGGACCCTATCGAGGTAGTTGAGGATGTAAATAAAGAGGAGAGTGGCCATGAGCCGCACGTCCAGCTTTCGCTTCAGTCTCTTCTCTGCGTCCAGAAACTCTTCATCGCTCATCTGTTGAGCCTGACCAAGGCGGTTGGTAGGCTCTCCTGACTCGCTCAGCTTCTCGATTCGTTCAACGACGACCTTCTCGGGGATAGCCTCAGCCATGATCTTGTCATCTACGAGATCAGACATGTTCCGAGCACCAGGTGAAGCTCAATGGACAATGAGAAGAGTTGTTGTCTTCGAAAGCGTTATCGTCTGATGTTGATCGACAGTAGTACAACGCCATCGCACATTTTGTAGGATACGCAGGATGAGTGCGGAGGACTTCCCGGAGCCTCTCCGGGGACTTCACAAGCCTCTCTCTCTTCGAGATGTGGAGATACGAAGTCTTCTAGGATCTGCAATGGGTCTCTCGTGCTCATTCGGTGTTCGATGGTGGCAGAAAGTGGCTAGGCCCCACCTTGTTGGCATCACACTAGGCCACGACGAAGGGGAGATGTATGGTTGCAAGTACTTCATTGTCATCTCATTGCACGCTTGAGTTCAATGATGGAAAGCATGCTTCGGTGCGCCTTCGTTGCAAGGTAGGGCTCTCCATCGTGCAACGTCTCCCAGATGCACTAGCTCATTGAAATGCGGAAAGTCTCAGTCGCCTTCTGCTCCATATTCTCAATGGCCACGGCCATGCTCCGAAGGAGTGATGCTGCTCTGATGCACCTACCAGCGATGACCACAAAGATTGGCAAGCGCTTTTATAGGCTAAATACTCGCTCCGAAGCCAATGAAGGAGGCCAGAGTCCTGCATCTGAAGTAGCGAGCGCAACTCCGGGCGTGCGGCAGAATGGTGCCTTGCACTCTGCAATGTGATTGCATGCAGCTAGAGGTCCTGCTCGGGTTCTCGACAAGGCCAGAAGCCGCGTATCTACTCGGTATGCATCAGAACTGCATCTGCATATCTTGAGGCCCGCTGTCAAGATTCGCGAATGTTTCGAGTGGCATCCGGGACCATTCTATTGCAAAAGGATCAAGGTCGCCGAAGGCAGGAGAGATGAGATCACCTTGATTGGGCCAGCTGTACGCGGCAGGATCACTGTAGTCGAAAATAGGGAACGCAGGTAGTGCCGTTGCTTCCAAAGTGCCACCGTTGGGCTCTGTGGGCTCTCGAGGAGTGCCTGCGGCTGATGGCTTCTGATCGAACGACTTGACGATAATGTCAATGCTGAATTGTATGCCAGGACAACTTGCTCTAATGCCATACAAAGCACGCAAGTAAGTGTTGACTCGTCCTTGAGAGCCTGGAATACCGTCGTGCATATCCAGTACAGCGACGGTTGCGGCAGTGTATGCTGAATATGCAATGAGGTACGTGACATGTTCGAAACCGAATGCTCGTTCGAAGTGCAAAAGTAGGTGCTCAACGGCCTCAGCGGCTCTTCGGCATGCTGACCGACTCGAAGCAACTTGACTGAAGGGTCGACGCAACAGAATCGTTGTGGCATGGAACAGCAGGTTTTGAGTGAGTATATGTGGCGGAGGGCACTGTTCTGCAGAAGCTTCGGTCACGATATGTCTAGGTGATTTGGCACGCCACGTCTCCAGCTTGATTGTCGTCTGCTGTACGAATGTGCTGACATCTGTGGGTGTGTTTTTGGCGTACAGAGATAATAGTATCTCGGTGATTATGGTGGCCAGAATACAGAAATTTGCGAAGCAGGATGACGTATACGATCGCATTGGCTCCAAGTCAGCAGCTTGAGCAGGTTTGGACGGGAAAGGCGTCCATAGGCCTTTCTCGGCTAGATCGTCGCCGATAGGAGGCTCGAAGTTTGGTGCCACCGGTAAGGTGGGTGTCCGGCCGAGATACAGAGACACAGCCTTGTCCCACAGGTAGCAAGACCACGCAAGCTGTTCTTTCACTACTTGTTCTAGGCCAGCCCTGGATGATCTTTGTCGAGTAAATATGCCCATATCTACAGCCATGCGGAAGGCCATGCCGCAGTAGATCCAGGCCAGGCTCAGTGAACCGTTGCCAATCTCTCTTGCAGAAAGTTGAAGTAGTGCTTGTACAGTTGGGACACTGGGCTCCTGATGCAGAACTTGTCCCAAAAGCAAGCGTGATCTGGCCAAGAGATCTTCGCTGAGGTTACGTTCGGTGAACCTGGTCGAATGCAGACATACTACATTTATCAGAAGCGGCGAGGCATGTGCTCCTCCAGTGGCAGCATCACGAAGGAAGGCTGCTTTGTTGACAAACATGAATACGGGATGAATCCATGTCCAGTGGAATTGCAAAAGATGCGAAACCTTTCCATGAGGCATGTGGAGCAGCGTTGCAGCTGTCTTTGCTGCAGCATGTTCCCAGAACTGTAGCTGCTCCAGGTCCAGCGAAGGAGCTGCTAAGGCGGGTGTGCCGCTTTCACGCGAGGCAGACTCTTTCCGAACGATTGGTGCCTGCACGGCTGAAGTCGTTGAATAGTACGGACTGTGCTCTTGAGCAGAGTTGGCATTGGGAAATACAGATGGCAATGATCGTGGTTCCTGAGATCCAGCTTCGGTATACTCCGTCTGGTTCGATGTGCTCTTCTCCGCCAGCTCCTGTGTCAGCAAAGGGGAGCCATTGTGCTTGGCGTCGGACAGCATTCGCTCAAGTTCTTCGATTCTGCTGGCCATCGCGAGCACTTGAGTCATGGGCGGAGTTTTGTCATAGTGACAGGGCTCTCCGTAAGCCTGACAGATCCTGCATTGCGGCTGTTCGCCATCGCATTTCTGCTTCTTCTTTCTACATGCCTATCTCGCAGGATACAGTCAGCACATATTGCAGGATACGTTGGGTTTCATGGGTGTGCTTCGTACGCTGCATGTCAAGCGGTATGGCTTGCCAGGCCGTGAAGCCTTTCGACTTGGTGCTGAAGCATCGTTCTGCGCCCTCGGCATGATGGACACATAGCAACAGCATAGCGCAACGAGCGATTCACTTGATATACCAGGGAAAGCAGATGTCGACCCGGAGGCAGAACTGCGAACCGACTTTGTGCTGCAATCTAGAACGAGTCCGGAAGCGGTCTTCTCCGACATCGCCGTATTTCTCGGCCATATCCGAGTACCCGGCGCAGTGCTCTCTGCTTCTGGCTTCTACCTTCTACATTACCAACACACACGAAATGCATCATCAAGTGAGAGGCTTTGGCACGTCTGACGAGCCTCCTTGCACCAATCTCAGAGCAATCTCGGCTGCGTATACACCGCTGTTCTCCTGATTCTCTTCGGTGGACGCTCCAATATGTGGCGTCACCACTACGCGCGCATGCGAAAGCAGTGTCTCTCCATAATCCCTAGAGGTCGGTGGTTCGTGGAGCATTGCGTCCAAGCCTGCGCCAAACAGCTTGCCTGAATTCAAAGCGTCCAACAAAGCTGCTTCATCAACAATTCCACCCCTCGCGCAGTTCAGAAGAATAGCTCCCTCCCTCATCTTCGCGAATGCTGAGGCCGAGATCAAATTCTCCGTCGACGAGGTCAATGGCACGTGCAGAGTGATCACGTGCGATAGTTCCAAGAGCTCGTCCAGCTGCGACACACGCTGGAAGGAATTCGCAGGAATATCATTTGACCATGCTCCTTCTTTGGCGTACGGGTCGAAAGCGATCACTGAGCCACCTGTGCAGCCAATCCACTTTCTCGCTACTTCGACACCAATGTTCCCCATTCCAACGACTCCAATCGTCTTTTTGAACAAACTCTTGCCTAATGTTACGCTGCGTACCACTTTTTCGCCGCTTCGGATCTTGCGATCAACTTCAGCAACCCTCCGAGCGATGCAGAATGCGAGACTGAGAGTGAGCTCTGCCACAGATTCGCTGTTCAATCCTGGAGTATTATAGACTTGAATGCCTCTGGCCTTGCAGTCATCAAGCGAGATGTTGTCCACACCAACACCTTGCTTGACAATGTACTTGAGCTGTGGGCCGGCGTACTTCAGACTGGCCGCATCGATTTTCGTCTCGCTTCGAACTAAGACCGCAGTCGCATGTCTTGGCCATTCATGCCTTGCTGCATCGTCTGGAAGAACCACTCTGATGTCCTGATCCCGCTTCAATTTGGCAATGGCGCTTGAGTGATAGGGGTCCAACACATAAACTGCCGGTAGCCCCTGAGTGCTTCCCATGATTTCCTAGTCGCTGTGAGTGCTTGGCTTGCAATGTATCTGGCTGTAGCTGAAGTTAAGAGCTCCTCGGATTTCGGAATTTCTCCGTGGCGAAGCGTCAGCTTCCTGTATCACTGTCTGTCAACTGTCAAGTATCTCAAAGCTTCCCGTACGGTATTCCACCGCTGAGTGTTGATGGTCAGTGAAGACGACGGTCCCGATCTCGTTTGCCCCTGTCCGAGTTATGCAGATCTAAATTCATGTGACAATTGTGGTTGTTCAGCGTCGTGAGCATGGAGAAGCATGATTCGCCGTGGCCAAAGGGCTCCACAGTGCACACCAGGCGGCCCAACCAGCTCATGCATAACCTATTCTTATTTTTTCATCATTTGTTATAGTGATCTGTTGGTGTTCGGAGGCAAGGCGCGCATACCCGCAGTTGTGTTGCGCAAAGAAGATATTAAGACGAGCGCAAGTCGCGCCATGGCCAAGCATTCGCAATGCGCGCGAGAAGGGGCAGAGCAGAGAGTCAGAGAGTGGTGCGGCAGAAAGGCCAAGACACTGAACACCGCCACCTGCAGATGAGGATGATGGACTTTGGAGATTGGGGCTGACTTTAGGTTTTAATCATCACCAAAGTCCGGGCCTTATTTTGCTAGCACACGCCCAGCCCACGCCGCACGGGAAGTAGAAACACTGACTTCTTCAAGCTGCCTTGCATCGTCTGATTCCTCGTTCCACCCTCGCCGTACGCGACTTGACGCGCTCTGCTCTGGCTCCATACTTATCACGCCTTTCAATCATCTTGGGCGACGGCGACGGCGACGACGACGACGACGACGAGCTCCTGCAGCCTACAGGGTAGCTCTCAGGCAACATGTGGGGATCGACTGTCAACGAGCGCCGGCTTGCCAGATCGGATTCGAATGCCCCGGCGAACCAGTGGTAAGTCCTCGCAAGACATGCCTCTATAGCACACGCCATGATGATAAGTTGAGAATCATGCATGCTAACTTTGGCCAGGCACACCGTCGGTCATGGCCAGCTAGATGCAGATCGAATGCATCCGCCTCTGCATCCAACAGAGGAGGTCGAAGAAAGCTCTCAATTCCGTGGCAACTCAGGAACATGGGGAGAGACTGATGTTGGAGGCTTCGATCCAGATCAAGCCAGGCTCGATTATGAGAACCTTAGAAAGGACCTCACGACTCTCGAGCGAACACGATCGAAAGACACCCAGCATTCTCTTCGCCTAACAACCACTCGTACTAGCCAACGAAGTCGGAGGATGAACCGACCGGATACACGACGTACAGAAACAGCATCCACTGTGTCTGATAGAGGAGCTGCAAGCGAGAGACGCGTGTCTACTCAAGTCACCGAACCAGAGGAACTTGAAGCAGGCCCTTCCGAAGAAGATGATGAAGAAGAGTTCGAGCTCGAGCAATTTATGCGAGACGGCAAGTTTGAGAGGCGCGCCGATGGAAAGCCTTTAAAGAAAGTCGGTGTCATTTTCAGAGACCTCAATGTCAAAGGTATTGGCTCGACAACGTCGTTTGTCAAGACTTTACCACACGCGATCCTTGGCACTTTTGGCCCAGACCTTTGGGGTGTCATCTGTCAATTCATTCCAGCGCTCAGAAGACGGTCTGGCGAGACACGAATACTGCTTAACAACTTCACCGGATGTGTACGTGACGGAGAAATGCTTCTAGTCCTCGGACGTCCAGGGGCTGGCTGCAGTACATTTCTCAAAGTCGTGTCCAACAATCGCGACTCCTTTGCCGAGGTCACGGGAGAAGTCTCCTACGGTGGCATTTCAGCAGAAAAGCAAAAGAAGATGTATCGTGGCGAGGTGAACTACAATCAAGAGGACGATGTCCACTTTGCTTCGTTAAACGTGTGGCAAACGTTTACTTTCGCTTTGATGAACAAGACGAAGAAGAAGGCCAGGGAGGAGATTCCGATCATCGCCAATGCGCTGCTCAAGATGTTTGGGATTTCTCACACGAAATATACCCTGGTTGGAGACGAATACACTCGCGGTGTCTCCGGCGGCGAACGCAAGCGTGTCTCTATCGCGGAAACCTTGGCCAGTAAAAGCACTGTCATTGCATGGGACAATTCTACCCGTGGTCTTGATGCCTCGACAGCTTTGGACTATGCCCGATCACTTCGAATCATGACGGATGCCAGCAATCGCACAACCCTGGTCACACTTTACCAGGCCGGTGAAGGCATATACGAGACCATGGACAAAGTGTTGGTAATTGATCAGGGTCGACAGATTTACATGGGACCGGCCAGTGAGGCTAAGCAGTATTTCATCGACCTCGGCTTCCAATGCCCGGAGAGACAGACCACGGCCGACTTCTTGACTGCCGTGACTGATCCAGTCGAACGTCGCTTCCGCCCTGGTTTCGAGGACAAAGCACCAAAGACTTCTGCGGACCTGGAGCAAGTCTTCAAGGAGTCGGATGCCTACAAAAAGGTTCTCGAAGACGTATCTGAGTATGAAAAGTACTTGGAAGAGTCAAACTACGAAGATGCGCAACGTTTCGAGAATGCTGTGCAGGAAGGCAAATCCAAGCGTGTCCCGAAGAAGTCACCCTACACAGTCTCCTTTCCAAGACAGGTTTTGGCCTGCACGAAGCGCGAATTCTGGCTTCTCTTCGGAGACACAACGACGCTCTGGACTAAGGTCTTCATCATCATCTCGAACGGGCTCATCGTAGGCTCTCTCTTCTATGGCCAGCCATCGAACACCGAGGGCGCATTCTCTCGCGGCGGTGCTCTCTTCTTCTCCATCCTGTTTCTGGGTTGGCTCCAGCTGACCGAGCTGATGAAGGCAGTCAGTGGCAGAGCTGTGGTTGCTCGACACAAAGACTATGCTTTCTACCGCCCCAGTGCTGTCGGCATTGCTCGCGTGGTAGCGGACTTCCCCGTCATTCTGGCTCAGGTCCTCCTCTTCGGCATCATCATGTACTTCATGACGAATCTCACGGTAACGGCCGGCAGGTTCTTCATCTACCTGTTGTTCGTCTACCTTACCACCATACTCCTTACGGCTCTCTACCGCATGTTCGCCTCGCTTTCGCCGGAGATCGATACAGCGGTTCGCTTCTCTGGCATCGGCCTGAATTTGCTGATCATCTACACTGGCTATGTGATTCCCAAGACGCAACTCCTGTCTAAATACATCTGGTTTGGCTGGATTTACTGGATCAATCCTATTGCTTACTCCTTCGAAGGAGTCCTCACCAACGAATTCAGTGGACGCACCATGCAATGTGCTCCTGAGCAACTCGTCCCACAAGGACCTGGAATCGATCCGGCTTATCAAGGATGTGCCATAGCAGGTGCACGGGTCGACGCGACCTCGGTATCTGGCGCCGCTTACCTGCAGACTCAGTACAACTACTCGAGAAGTAATCTATGGCGCAACTTTGGCGTCGTCATTGCCTTCACCGTGCTCTACATCCTTGTCACCGCATTGGCCGCCGAGCTCTTCGACTTCTCAGCAAGTGGCGGTGGGGCGATTGTGTTCAAGAAGACGAAGCGCGCTAGGCAGGTCGTCAAAGAATCATCACCCGCCGATGAGGAGAAAGCAGGAATTGGAGAGGACTCAGGCAGCTCCACGAGAAAGGAGACTGGCACGGGAGATTCCGGAGACGAAGAGAAGGAGAACGAGGCCTTGGGACAGCTCTCGAAGAGCGAAAGCATCTTCACTTGGCGAAATGTCGAATACACTGTCCCATATCTGGGCGGCGAGCGCAAGCTTCTGAACCAAGTCGATGGCTACGCAAAGCCAGGAGTCATGGTGGCTTTGATGGGAGCGTCCGGTGCAGGCAAGACGACGCTGCTTAACACACTGGCACAGCGTCAAACCATGGGTGTAGTCAAAGGTGAGATGCTTGTCGATGGTCGGCCTCTCGGGCCTGAGTTTCAGCGGAACACCGGCTTTTGCCTCCAGGGTGATCTCCACGACGGGACGGCAACGATTCGCGAGGCACTCGAGTTCTCGGCCATCCTTCGACAAGACGCAAGCACACCACGCCAAGAGAAGCTGGAATACGTGGACCGCATCGTTGATCTACTCGAGCTCAACGACCTGCAAGACGCAGTGATCATGAGCTTGGGAGTTGAACAACGCAAGAGACTGACCATCGGCGTCGAACTTGCTGCCAAGCCATCTCTCCTGTTGTTCTTGGATGAGCCTACGTCAGGTCTCGATTCGCAGAGCGCGTATTCCATTGTGCGCTTCCTCAAGAAGCTTGCTCACGCTGGCCAAGCGATTGTGTGCACAATCCATCAACCTTCCAGTGTTCTCATCCAGCAGTTCGACATGATCCTGGCCTTGAACCCCGGCGGTAACACGTTCTACTTCGGTCCTGTTGGAGAGAACGGCAAGGATGTCATCCAGTACTTCCGTGAGCGCGGTGTTGATTGTCCACGTGAGAAGAACGTCGCCGAGTTCATTCTGGAGACCGCCGCTAAGCCTCACAAGAACGCTGAGGGCAAGCGCATCAAGTGGAACGAGGAGTGGCGGAAGTCTCAACAAGCCAAGGATGTGGTGCAGGAGATCGAAGGCTTGAAGTTGACGCGAAGCAAGACACAACCAGAGGCGAAGCGCAAGGAGCAGGAGAGCGAGTTTGCCGCGTCGGTATGGCTTCAATGCACCGAGCTGCTGAAGAGGACCTTCAAGCAATACTGGCGCGATCCAAGCTACATCTACGGCAAACTCTTCGTCTCGGTGGTCATTGGAATCTTCAACGGGTTCACCTTCTGGCAGCTCGGGTACACTATCCAGGACATGCAGAATCGCATGTTCACGAGTTTCATCATCTTGACGATGCCTCCCACGATCGTCAACGCCGTCGTGCCGAAGTTCTTCAGCAACATGGCGCTCTGGCAAGCTCGCGAATACCCGTCTCGTATCTACGGATGGCAGGCGTTCTGCTTCGCTCAGACCGTCGCTGAGATGCCGCCAGCCATCATTGGTGCAGTGGTGTATTGGGTGCTCTGGTACTGGCCAACAGGACTGCCAACGGAGAGCTCCGTGTCAGGATATGTCTTCCTGATGACCATGCTCTTCTTCTTGTTTCAAGCCAGCTGGGGACAGTGGATTTGTGCCTTTGCACCTTCCTTCACGGTCATCTCGAACGTGCTGCCGTTCTTCTTCGTCATGTTCTCTCTCTTCAACGGCGTCGTTCGACCGTATTCTATGCTTCCGGTATTCTGGAGATACTGGATGTATTACGTCAACCCGTCGACTTACTGGATCGGAGGAGTACTCGCAGCGACACTCAACAAGGTTCCGGTGCAATGCGCTGAGAGCGAGACTGCGCACTTCAATGCACCACCAGGTCAGACCTGCCAGGGCTATGCCGGGGACTTTGCAAGGACCAGCGGGGGCTACCTTCTGAACCCTGATGCCAACACAGACTGCATGATGTGCCCGTACAGCGTCGGCAATCAGTACTTGGCAAGCTTGAACATCCAGGCATCGGAGAAATGGCGAGACTTTGGAATCTTCCTCGCGTTCGTCTTCACGAACTGGTTCCTGTCAGTATTGCGAGAAGGCTGGAGGCAGAATGTGCGATCGCTAACGTCTTTACAGGGTCTTCTTCTTCATCTGGAGTGTGCGTGTGAAAGGCTGGAGTTTCGGCATGGGTACCGTTTTCGGAGGTCTTGGCAAGGCTGTGGGATTCGTCAAGAAGCCACTTTCCCAATTGGTCAGCAAGCGACGACGGTAAGCGGTCTCAGCACAGAAGTGGCGTGGGTGGCATAGATGGAAAAGCATGGGAAGCTCGGGCGGGTATAGAAGGCTAGAGGACAGGAGAGCTATATCCGTATGATAATGTACCGTAATTCAGGGCTTGTCATGATATGTGAGGGGCACGTGGGGAGACGACATGCATCATGTTCACGCTTCGTGATCACGCATGGCATGAACGACAGACTTGACGGAAGCGAGTTGGGCGCGCGCGGATTGGAGCAGTTGGCAGTTCTGTTACACCGCATCAGCCTTCCGACGGGTGACAGCCGTTCGCGCGCTGGGAGCAGCCGCAGCCGACTGTTGGAGCTCCTGCCCTGCCTGCCATCGAAACGGGGTGGGGTGAGGCGACGCGAGCGGAAATGAGGTCAAACAAAACAACGCTCAGCGCCCTGCCCTCACACAATGTTCCCAATGATGGTGAAGGATGTTACATGAATGGTGTCGTGTCGTGTCGTGTCGTGTCGTGTCGTGTCGTGTCGTGTCATCGAGTCCTTGGAGCAAATATCGCGAGGACTTTATGATCTTTCTTGCCGTCATCAACAGCGCTGCTCTGGAGTGCAACCAGTCTGTCATATCCGAAAGATGTTCGAGCGGTCCCTGCCGCTGCCGCTGCCGCTGCCGCTGCCGCTGCCGCTGCCGCTGCCGCTGCAACTGGTTCGCGCCTGCCTGTGCCTGTGCCTGTGCTGCACACTGCATGTACGCGTGCGCATAGTCCGTCTGGACAACGCTTGCACAACCTCACTCGTGATGCATCCACCGCACATGCACTCAGAACCAGGCCCAAGACCAGCCTGCCCATCGTGCTTTCCCTAAAAACTCCGCAGCCTTGCATAGCCGTCCGTATCGATACGCTTTGACCGCTTCCGTCAACGAATATATGACAATGGCTCGAGCACTCCCATAGCCCCTCGTGACGACAATCGTTTGCTCCATCTAGCCCCCGGGGGCCCCAAAACATGTTCCCCTCTTCCAGTGCCAGCATCCAACCCGTGTGCTATCAAAGCACATGTCGATTTCGGCGAGCCTTCTCACGCCATCGGCCATCGTCCCGGCACAATCGAGTTGCCCAGCCATCTGCCATCTGCCATCTGCCATCTGCCATCTTCCATCTGCACAAACGCAGCTCTGCATCATGTCTGCATCGCGCGCGCATCCTGGACAAGCACGTCTGAGACCTCTGCTTTGTCCCACACCGCAAACTCATCTTTCGTCCATGACACGCCTCCATCGGCACAAATAAGCCCACCGCAAGGCTAAGGCTCCCTGGCTCGCTTCCCGTGACGACAAGCTGGCTATCTCAGCGCGTGCGCCATCTCTTGCCATCCATCGAGCATCAACGACTGCTCTCACTGAGACACTTCGCGCGTCTTCGGCAGCCTCTAAAGCCATTCGACCTCGTCCTTGGGATTGACCTTCACCGCTACTACCATCACCCTCCTCCGTTCGTCACATCTTGCCAGCCAGCCAGCTTATCTTCCAGCCACCGCCACCGCCTTTTACACCATGCCGTCTTCTTTCCCTCACATGCCGCCTTCACCTGATCCTGATCCTCAGCACCGCCCTCGCACCGGAACACAACATTACACACCTCATCCCTCGCCTGCCACCATGCTGAAGATAAACGCGCTGCTCAATCCCACCACCTCGGACAACGGCAGATGGCACTCTCATCACGGCGCTGCGACTCCGCCGACGCCAGCATCCACCACCCATGCCTCGTCACCTGCTCTGTCGTCGCGTCCAGTCACACCAGCGACACCCTCGGCGTCGAAGAAACAGAAGCTGATCAAGGACGCAGCAATTTTCCTTCGTGGCTCGCCTAAAGGTCCAGTCAACTACCCGCCATACGAGTGCACCGAGGAGAGCCTGTGTTTGAACTACCAGCAGCGTCAAGAGTTGGCCGAGCAGCACAGAGCGTTCAAGCTGTGGCCAAATGGAAGTTCCGATGAGAAGATCGCAAACTATGTGAGGCACATACCTTACTCAAGTGAGAAGAAGGACTTTCTCAACAAGACCGGAAGAGATGCGTTTGATGGTGAGCCTGTTTCACGCCGTCTCGTCATCCGTCCTGTGCTAAAGTCATCGCTTAGTCTTCACGTACACCTTCTCCGTGCCTAGCGAGCCCAACAAGGACTACGCCGTCATGTGGGACTACCAGATCGGCCTCGTGCGCATCACGCCTTTCTTCAAGGCGTGCAAGTATTCCAAGGTGAGCAGGAGCGTTCGAGTGGAGACAGCAGAGGGCTGACACGTGCGGCAGACCACGCCTGCCAAGGCTCTGACAACGAATCCCGGACTGAAGGAACTTTCCCACTCGATCACAGGTGGTGCCCTTGCTGCCCAAGGATACTGGATGCCGTACGCTTGTGCTCGCGCGGTCTGCCTCACCTTTTGCTACAACATTCGCTGGGCTCTTACACCCATCTTCGGCCCATCTTTCATCAAGGAGTGCTTGCGACCTGATCATCCCAATTTCGCTCGCTTCAAGATCGACCCCGAGGTGGTCCGATGTGCAGCTCTGGAAGCAGAAGGCTGGAAGCCTGACAGTGCCAGCCGGAGCGATATGCCACCAGGAGCATCTTACGGTGGAGTCAGAGGCATTCCGAGGAGTCAACCAGAAGCTCCACTAGGCTACCAGGCGCGGCCACGGAACGATCATCTGAATTTCAAGTCAGGCTCGCCCTTCGACTCCGGCTCGGACAGCCCACGCTACGGCAACTACACATATGCATCGTCCCCCATGAGATCTCCAGCCTTGTCACCCAAGTCTAGTCCAAACAAGCAGCCGGACTGGACGACGAGCTTCAACCGCACGCAGCACAGCAGCACGCCATCGGCAGTCCAGGCTCCATCCGTCACAGCTTTGGCCAACTCACTGCTAACAGAGCCAAGATACTCGCCAGCCATGTCATGGCGCGCCGCAGAGTCTATGGTGCAGAGACCTCACCACCCCGAAGCCAACCACACTGCCCAGGAAGGTGGTCGAGCTTCCAAGCGCCGCCGCAGCAGCACTCTCCCACCGCCAGCGCCATCCCGAGATGCCGCCAATACATCCCGCTCTCCGTCCACCAGCGAGAGCGATGAAGGCGACATCAATGCGTCATCGAAGTCGAGAGAGAGCACACGTAGAAGCCAGGCCAAGACAGACTCTGCTTCAGGTGCATTCGTTCCGAAGAGGCTGAAGACTGACGACCCCGCTGCGACCAAGTACAATGCCGCCGATGCTCGAGCAGCGCGGTGGCTGCTCAATCTCAGCATGCGTGACCAGCAGCTGGCGTCAGGATCGAATGTGATTACTGGTCACAAGCGTAAGGCCGATTAGGTATAAGTTGAGGAAGTTGATGAGCAGACGGATTAGATGAGAAATCGACCGTGATTCAGGCTGGGCAGAGAGTTCGGTCTTGTACAGTAGGGACTAGAACGATTGTCGACGTTAGTTCCTTTATAGATTGGGTAGGTTTTGGCCGTCGGCGCTCAAAACAGTCTCGTCTTGGCTTCTTCTTGTCTCCATGATCGCATATTCAGGCCTTCGCGGTTGTCGTGGCTCTCCATCGCACGTGCTGCATGGTGCTCTCCGGCAGCACCACGGTGTTTCAGGCGCTCAGCGTCCGAGAGGTGTGGTCGGACTTGGAGAGGCGGAGCGCGTGGCGGCTAATAATGAAGGAGCAAAAGTGCCAAGATTAGACGCCAGGGGTATCTATGCCGCCAAGACCTCATCCGCCAATATGATCACGTGAACTCTGAGTTGTCTTTGACGTGTCGTGGAGATATGGACATCCAAGTCGGAAGACGGAAGGTGGCCAAGATGCGCGATCAGCCACAGTGCCGCATTCCAAATGCGTCATTCCGAATGCAGTGACAGACTCGGATACTTCGGAATCAATCACAGAAAAGGCGTCGACGCTTACAGTACGGCCGCGGGGGCCCAGCCAAGAAATCTCCATCTCTCAGCGTTCGCTGATGATGATGTGGTGCGCATTTGTGGAACCCGAATGTCTGCTGCGCTGGCGCCGCAGAACGGTTGGCGGTCTTTGTTCGATTTCCGACTTGTCGCTGACTTGATCCTTCCTTCAAATACATCTTCAGCAGATATAGACATCGCTTGGAAGGAAAAAAAATCAGACGCTTGGACCAGCGACGACAACGTCTTGAACAGGCATCGTCATGGCACATGATCACGAGCGGATGGAGGAGAAAATAGCCTTGGAAGAAGAAGAAGAAGAAGAAGAAGGCGTCAGCAACGCAAAGTCCGAATTATTATTACTATCAGATGATCGATCCAGCTCAGAATCAAGTTCTTCAGCACCTATACTACGACAATCGACCGACATCGAATCGCAATCTCCCCAAAAGACCGACGCCGCCGCGGAAAACTACGTCTCGACTCGCGCAAAGCTCCTCTTCTTGGCGGCCTACTTCTTCCTCAACCTCTTCCTGACCCTATCCAACAAATCCGTGCTCGGAACCGCTCGCTTTCCCTGGCTTTTGACAGCAGTCCACTGCTCGGCGACCTCGATAGGATGTTTCGCAATGCTGGCCATGCGAGCTCTGACGTTGACGCCTCTTGGATTACGGGAGAACCTGACGCTATTCGCCTTCTCCTTCTTGTTCACGCTCAATATCGCCATCTCGAATGTGAGTTTGGCCATGGTGAGCGTGCCGTTCCATCAGATCATGAGATCGACTTGTCCGGTTGTCACGATTCTGATTTACAAGTTGTGTTATGGGAGGGAATATTCTAGGACGACGTATTTGACAATGATTCCGCTGGTTTTTGGGGTTGCGTTGTAAGTGTCGAGGATCGGGAGTCACCACATTTGACCGTCAGATGGGTACTAAATACTGACTTGATCTAGATCGACGGTCGGAGACTACTACGCCACCCTCGCCGGCTTCTTCATGACCTTCCTCGGAGTCGTACTAGCCTCCGTCAAAACGGTAGCGACAAATCGCCTCATGACCGGCAGTCTCAAACTCTCCGCTCTGGAAGTCCTCCTCCGCATGTCACCACTAGCAGCCATCCAATGCGTGATCTATGCCTACTTCTCTGGCGAAGCCGATCAATTCCGAGCCGCATACACCTCCGACCACCAATTCCAATTCTCCAGCAGCTTCGGCGCAGCGCTCTTCCTGAATGCAATCACAGCATTCCTCCTCAACGTGGTTGGCTTCCAAGCGAACAAAATGGCCGGAGCTCTCACCATCACCGTGTGTGGAAACGTCAAGCAGGCTTTGACGATTCTATTCGGAATTCTTTTGTTCCATGTCCAAGTCGGACTCTTGAATGCTGTGGGAATGCTGATCACAATTGCTGGAGCGGTATGGTACAGCAAGGTAGAGTTGGACAGTAAGCGGGCGAGCAAATGAATGACCGACTCGGGCAAAGGAACATTTAGTTGCATGATACGATTTTTCTATTCGGTCATACTCATAAAGTTTAATGGCACACAGACAGCATAGCATAGCATAGCACACAGCACAGCATAGTCAGTAATGCAAAATTAAAGAAACCCTCTCGCCTGTCGAGACAAAGTCGTACCAAGCGTCGAAAGCAGAGCCACTTGCCACACACACACTCCGCCGCGTTATAAAGCGGCTCCTCTCAAGAAGCGGACCTCCTCTGGCCCTAAAGCTACCACCACACCATGTCGTGCGACCAACGCTTTTCAAGACGGACCTGAACATTCCTTAGCTTCATGCATGTCAAACCCAATGAACTCTCCGATCAGTTACTTCGAACAGGACGGATGACCGCAGCGACATACTTTAGCTTGATGCATGGCAAGTCCAATCATTCAGAAGACTATCCATTTCATTGCCGTCTTCGCGTCAGAAAATGTACATGTGTCCAGCCCATCATGATATTCCTTCCTTTCCCAAACGCCCCGTCCCCCTCAAAAAAAGACTTACGAGAGTCGTCAACATCAGGGTGCTTCTTCATCCAACGATTTCTATACCTTCCAAGCTCTGAATGCCTCTCATGCCTTGCTTCTCGAAAGCTTCCACCATTCTTTCGCATTTGCGCCGTAACTCATCTTCGCCTTCAGCAGCACGATGTCGCACCCACTCTTCTACGCTCATCTTCTTCTCGGGACTGGTCAAAGCACCTGCCGCGGCCACAAGCTGCTCGCCTATACGACCCGGTGAAGGCTGTGGGCTAGGCAGGAGAACAGAATCGAGGTCGACTGCCGTCCAAAGTGCTGCAGATTTGACTCCTCCCATCCGCTTTGATGGTGAAAGCATGGATTTGGCAGGTGAGCGATTTGGCGTCGAGGCTGCGAGCGGGATTCTGGTTGCCTTGGTCGGACTGAGGATGACAGAAGGTAGCTTTTGTGCGGTCTGGGGCTGCATGACGGATGAAGGTTGGTTCTCCTTATCGCTGCCACCTGGACTGGGCGTGAAGCCCCCCGGCATTTGTGATTTGCGCGTTGGCGTTGATGCTTTTTCTTGCGCGGCGGGCTCCTCTGTCTCAACTTCCTGTTGAAGCTGCTGCAATTCTGCGCTGTCTCTGCTGACTCGTCCTTGCGACGGAGATGTCTCGTATTCGTTTACAAGGTCCTGCTCGACTTGAATGGGCTGTGCTTCCTCGGAGGACTGCTGTTCTGAGGCAATTCGTGCGAGCTCTTGCTCGATCTCCATCTCGTCCCTAGCGAGATCCTCGGACTCTTCTACGACTGGCGCTGGCTCTGGTTCTGACGTTGTGGTTATCGCCTTAGAGGACCTCGCCGATGAGTTCTTCTTCCCTTTCGCCTTGCCTTTGCCCTTTTTTGGCCTAGTCTTGCCTTTAGCAGGCTGTGACTGCTCGTCATCTGCTTCAGCTCCTTGAGAGTCTGGCAGCTCAAGCTCAATTCGACGCTCCGGAGCGAAAGCAAAGTCAACTTCCGCTACAAGCTCCTGCTCGATGTCGGTAGATGCGCTCGAGGTCTGCTTAGGTTTTCTGCCTCGTTTGCCCTTTACAGCTGGCTTCGGTTGCTGTGGCGGAGACGTTATTTCTACCACGCTCGATTCTTGCTGTTTCCTGAGACCATCCGACGCCCGCTTCACTCCTCGACTTGGCGGATCTGCCAATGGTGTCGACTGATCTAGCTCTCCGTCAAAGTTACCGACTGAGTGCTCCAATTCGTCCTGTAGTTGTGCTGATACTTCGCTGAGTCGCTTCTGCTCGATGGCATCTGCGTGTGGCGTTTGCGGGACAGGTGCGATTTCTGGCTCCAATTCGAGTTCTGGCTCTGGCTCCGGCTGTGCTTTGGCCTTTCGTCCGCGGGTGGCCTTCTTCGGAGGTACTGTATCGATGGCACTAATCTCGACGACAGAAGAATCGAATTGCTGCTGCTGCTGCTGCTTCGACCCACGCCCGCCTCTCCTAGTTGACTTGGATGGGACGGGAGGCGCAGGCTCATCTTCCGCCAGAAGCTGACTCGACAAGACTGCCGCAGGATACTGCTCCAGCATCTCGACATCCTCCTCTTCGGAAGTCTTCTTTCTCCCCTTGGTTCCTTTCGCGGCAGCCTTTGTCCTTGCGCCTTTCTTCTTCCCTTTGGTCGCTGTTGCCGTCGAGCTCGTAGTTCCTGCAGTAACGATGCTATCGTCAATGCGAGCCACACTGCTGTCCATGGGAATGTCAGCCAAGCTTTCAACGTGGCTCGGTGCATCGCTTGTGGTAGTGACGGCGCTTTGAGTGCTCATTCTGCTGGCTTTGCTGGCGGTACTACCCCTAGCCTTGCCGCGCCCTTTGCCTTTCTTTGGCGGCTCTGCAGCTCCGTGATATTGCTCGAGCAGTTGGAAGTACCTGCAGTCGGGCTCTCTCCTCTTGTGCTCGACGAAAGGGTCATCCTTTGGCTCCCAGCCATCGAGACTCAATGCGCAGTAGAAGCAAGTAACTCCGTCCGGCTCGTCACCGTCCACGCTGGGATCCCAACACCAACCTGCCTCGACCAATTTCGTGATCTTGCATTTCCAGCCTTTCTTATTCTCGTGCGGCCAGCCGTGACCCACAGTGAAGGTGGCTTTTCGTGCGTCGTACAACTCTTCACACAGTGGATCGCGATGCTCGGGGAGCTTTTGCGTCTCATTATCTCGCGTGACGCTCACGGCAGTCGCCCAAGCACAGCTTTTCACGTGTGCCAAATGCTCTGAGATTGGATCGTCCGATTCTTCCCAGCCATCCAGCTTGACTTCGCAGAGGAAGCATTGGACATTGTCGTTCGAGTCGTGCGCGGGTCGATAGAAGAAGCCGGCGCGTGCGAGCTGAAGACATTGTTAGTCCGCATAGATATTGTAGTACTGTTTCCTGACATACTGCCTCCTTGGATGGCTGTTCGTGCGGCCATTCCACAGTGTTTCCACCTTTCCGCTTACTTGAGTTGCTGGATGCGCGTCGCTTGGTGAGCTGGTGTGGCTGTTCGAAGGTCGCCAGGCGCGCGGCAAAGGAATTCATCTCGTTCCCCGGCGAGCCCATCGTGTCGCTATGCTATGCTATGCTTTGCTGTGTTGTTGGTTGGTATTGCCGCCGGCGCATCGCAAATGTGCCGTTGTTGAGCTGTTCGCGCTGTGTTGTCGCGCTTGCCGTCAATGTTTATGCAAAGGTCCAATCTGGCTAGCTCCCGCTGACTTCATGCTTCCCGCTCTGTCTTGGCGGCGTTTCAACTTTCGGGGTCCGTCATTGGGGGAAGCTGCGACTGCGAGGGCGAGTCTCTCAACAAACAACGCAAAGCTGACTGACCTACTACTCCTTCTCTCTCGCACTTCTAATCAACTGAGCAACAATGAATTGACCAACACCCATACACAACATAAACATGGACTATTCCGCCGATCACCACTGCTAACCCAACGCTTTTGTATCACCCTTATCCCACATGGCTCTACACAACAAGCTGGCCGTATGTCTATAGAGATGCTGAGCCATATTACGTATATTGACACCATTCGCACAGTCATCGCCGGCATTTCACTCCTTCCTCGGCGCCAATACTTTCTTCATAGGCCATGCAGCATGGAACTCGCGGCCTTCTTCTGTCAGATCTTCAAACCACCAGTCCCGACACTTTGGCGCAGCACATCAGCTCCGTGAGCAACAATTGCAGGAGATCTCACAATCGCACAGTCAGCCACCGCCTTCCTCATCTTCGCAATCGTCAGTTTCATCGGCCAAAAACACCAGTTCTGCCTCTTTACCAGGCAGCTCGAAGCGTGAGAAGAACCATACGGACCTAAAGGACAAGACATCAGGATGGAGAGAGCAGACAGGAACGGAGAGCACAGCCAAGGAGAGTCCCATGCAGAGTCTGCCTCCTGACTGGGAAGAGAATGCGGACTACAACATCAACAAATTTTCAGACCTGCCGCATCGTTTCTTCGGCTACAACCAGCATATCAAGATTAATGAGGATTTCAAGGAATCGCTGAGACAAGTCTTGTGGCAGTTCAAAGCACCTATTCGATACGCTTTCGCCTACGGTTCTGGGGTGTTTGGACAGAAGTCGTCAGGATCAGGTACAGGCTCTGAATCTCTGAGTCCACACCCAAATCCACCGAAAGCTGTTGAAGATTGGCAGAAAGGCGGAGCAAAGATCATTGACTTCATCTTTGGCGTCAGCCACACTCAACACTGGCACAGCTTGAATTTGATGCAGCACCCAAAGCACTACTCAGGCTTGCGATATATGCCCAACAGCTCCGCGGTAGTCTCCTGGATGCAAGACAAATGGGGGGCTGGCATGTACTACAATCCCTACATCACAGTCAATGGCATAATGATCAAGTATGGCGTTGTAAATTTGGACACTTTGGCCCGAGATTTGAGTGAATGGGACACGCTCTACTTGGCTGGCCGCCTTCAGAAGCCTGTCAAGATCCTTCGAGACGACCCAAGAATACGGCTCGCAAACCAGGTCAACCTCATATCAGCTCTCCGAACCGCACTCTTGATGCTTCCAGAGCAGTTCAATGAGCGCCAATTATACGAGCGCATCGCAGGCTTGTCATATCTGGGCGACCCACGAATGCACTCCCTGATTGCCTCCGAAGCGCCAAACAAAGTATCCAATATCGTTGGAGCTCAGCTTCCTGGCTTTCGACAACTTTATGTCCCGTTGATTGAGAATCTGCCAAACGTTGCATTCACAGATCCTCGCACACCTAAGCAATACGGATGGGAGAAGGAAGATGCTATCCGACACACAGGGACGCTGACCACGACTACAGATGTTCTTGGCGGTGAAGATGGTCTGTCAATGCAGCAAGATCTCGACGCTACGAAGCGTGGGAACATGGTTAGACGGCTTCCCAAGGAGTTCCGCAAGAAGCTCTACTATCAATACAAGAGCAAATTCGGCATTCCCGGAAGTGCTTTCGACGACATCCTGAAGCAGACAGAAGATGAAGATCCAACCGGATTCAAGCGACGCGAGGGTGGTGACTTTGAAAGAAGAATCGCAGAACAGAAAGACTTACCAGAAATTATGGCCAAGTGCATTCGATCGACAGTGCAATGGCCAGCAACGATGCAGACGATCAAGGGTATCTTCACCTCAGGTCTTGTCCGAAGCATCAAATACGTTTCTGAGAAGCGCTTGAAAGGCAAGCAAAAGAAGAAGCTTGCGAAAGAGTCGGAAGGGGAGAAGAGCGGATCAAGCGTCGCAAAAGACATAGACAAGCCTGCGAGATCGCACGGCGAAGAGAAGAAGCCTCAAAACGCAGAAGAGTCCGATCCGTTGGAAACCACCAGGGCGAACAAGAGTGCTTAGCGCTTCCTTTGGCATCAATGCATAGCGAAATGGAGTTACGAGGGGTGGTGAAGGCAAGGTCTGTTGCATACCAAAAGCAGTGGCAAACCCAGCCGAGGCCAGGCTGCGAGGGAAATAAAATGGGGACGACCGCAACACACCTTTACTAGGCAGATTCATCAATGTAGATAGTTTGAACTGATTTCGATCAGATAGCTGGCGAAATTGACAGTCAGCAGGCGCTCTCATGGTAGAGGTCAGCCTCTTTATATTTACGAAACCTTGAAGAGAGTATGAGCTTCTTGGCCTAGGATGCGATCAAAAGTTGTATAGAAACCCCTGCACAAAAGAACACAACAGTCCAAGTTCTCGTCGCTTCCCGAGATCACGGAAAGCCCTCGAAGTCGACTTTCATACTCACTCTCGCTCGAGCTGATCATGTAAGTCTGGTGTAATGCTCGCTCAGCCTGCTGTGTAACATATCCACGTATCTCCAGCCCCTGATCTAGGGCTTACACATGCATTCCTTCCTCGGCACGAGTTTTTTATGCTTGTTTTCGGGCGCAGGCTCTGTAGGGGATTTTTCTGAAGTAGCAATTGAAAGCTCGTACGAAGAACTGATTGTGGTGGAGAGAACCGAGGGCGTCGTGGATTGGTGGTCCATTCACCCTCAACGTCATAGGCCGAGAATTTTCCGTCACGACAGTATTTGGAAAAAAAAAGTTCTTTCGAAAGAAAGACGTCAATGCGACGCTACGATTCCCGCATACATCCGCAGCACCATGTTGTCTGTTGAGAGCTTCCCGCTTCAATGCAGTAGTTCGTGGCGTTCATGGTGGCCTATCGTTGACGAAGCTGTCTCTCGGTGGTAACGCACTTTAGCTGCACGGATTACTTAGCATGTGTTTCCATCTGGTTCGCTCCCCAATTTCACACAATGGGTCTGGGGGTCTGTGCCTTCGTAACGTCACTGTGGGTTGCGGGCATATGCATTTCCAAGGTAGGGCGCTCTGTATACATTGAAAAGCTCTGGCTCCGTTTACGTACCTTCCATATTCAATCCCTCGACAGTGCCTACTTCTGATACAGTTCCTTTTCCACTATCATCACCCACAGTCACAATGGTTTCCTTCACCGTCTTCAAGGGCCGGAAAGATGGCAAGGTTGTCAAGTCTGAGACCAAGAAAGGCGAGCTTACAGGCGACCAAGTCCTCCTCAAAGTCACCGCCAGTGGACTTTGCGGAACCGACCTTCACTACCGAACGACCGATATGGCCCTCGGACACGAAGGTGTCGGAGTCGTGCAAGAGACGGGTCCTGGTGTCACACAACTGAAGAAGGGCGACCGAGTCGGATGGGGGTATGAACATGATAGCTGCGGCCACTGCCAGGAATGCTTGCGAGGTAATGAGACATATTGCAAAGAACGTGCCATGTACGCAATGGCAGACTTGGACCAAGGATCTTTCGCCAGTCATGCCGTCTGGCGAGAGGCTTTCCTCTTCAAGATTCCGGATAACATAAGCGACGAGGTTGCTGCTCCTCTCATGTGTGGTGGTGCTACCGTCTTCAACGCTCTCCACGCATACAATGTCCAGCCAACTGAGACCGTTGGTGTGATGGGTGTCGGTGGTCTTGGTCACCTTGCAATACAGTTCGCTGCCAAGATGGGCTGCAACGTTGTCGTCCTTTCCGGCTCAGACCGCAAGAAGGATGAAGCACTCAAGCTTGGTGCCTCCGAGTTCATCGCAACCAAAGACGTTAAAGAGATCAAGCCTTCAAGACCACTCAACCGGTTACTGGTCACGACCTCCGCCCAGCCAGACTGGAACAAGCTCATGGGTGCTTTTGCTCCCGGTGCCACCATTCACCCACTTTCAGTCGACGAGGGCAACTTCGAGATTCCGTACATGTCGCTTTTGCTTGATGGCCTCACTGTCCAAGGTTCGGTTGTCGCCTCGCGCTACATTCACAACCGCATGCTTGAGTTTGCTGCGCTGTGAGTAAGCCCAAATGTGCCGAAGTTCATACAAATGCTGACTGATCTCTTTCCAGGCACAAGATCCAACCGATCATCGAGCGCTTCCCCATGAACGAGAAGTCCATCAACGAGGCCATGGACAAGCTCAACGAGGGTAACATCCGCTACCGAGGTGTTTTCATCGCTGAGTAATGAGCTATGAGTGATCATATGGATGGGTGATCCGGAATGTATTCGTGCATTTGTCGGCGTTTTTCTTGGCGAGCGTTGTCGGGCGTTGCGGATCAGATCGAATATAACAGTAACGTAGCAGACAGAATGACCATTTAAGATGATTGATTGCGTAGTCTCGGCGATCTCATTCAGTTCTGCATGTGCACGCTGCCCATGACTTGGTGTGGAGCAAAGTGTAGACCCACAGACCCGCTCGGACGCTGTGCACGAGCACGAGCCAAGATCGACTTCAGCGTCATGTGCATCAGGCAGGCTGGCTTGTTAACTGTCTGTCTCGAAGTAGCAATGCTGTCGTGTTATAGCTCACTCCAGCAATGAAGCAGGGTACTCAAATGTTCGCTTCATTTTGCCTTTGAAGGCCTCGCCCTCTTTCGGATCTTGTAGACCGGATGGATTCGACATCTCTGGTGGATTCGTCTCGATCTCAATCGTCACCTGTTCATTCGTAAGCCTGGTTTCAGAAGCACGTATGGAACCACGCTGGGCTTGTGCTGTACCGCTTCGTCCAAGCTAGTAAAGTCCACACCGAATCGTGGTGTAGTAGGCATCTCTTCACTCACCGGTCCGTCGTTGACGAGTCCTACGTCCATCATGGCCTGGAATATGCCGTCCTTGACCCGATCTTCCCGATATAGCTTTCGAACTTGGCCAAAGAAAGTGTCATACAGCTCCTTGGCTTTTGCTGCTGGAGCAGACCTGTGGAAGTCTGGTTTGTTGCCTTTCTTTGTGGTCGCGTATAGAGTAAATTGGGAGACTGCGGCATGAGGTCAGAATAAGGTCGCCGCCGTGATGGGGAGGATACGCGATCTGCGTCCTACCACAAAGAACCTCGCCATCTATTTCTTGGACGTTCTTTTTCCATTTGCCACCCTCATCGTCATCCCACAACTTGACTTTCAGGATCTTGGCAGCCATTGATTCAGCCTCGTTGGGGGTGTCATCTTTGCCAATGCCAGCCAGAATCAGAATGCCCCTTCCAATCTCGGAGACTCGTTGTCCATCTACGGTCACGGAGGCCGACTTGACACGCTGAATGACCGCTTGAGACAGGAATTAGACATGTGATAGACAGGAGAGCGATTTGGGCTGAGCTCACTCTTCATGATCAGCGGCTCTGCCCACACGCGTTTGCACAAAGCCTATATGCTATGCCAGTCCGATTCGAGATCCTGGTCCAGACTCCAGACGCCGTGCAGCAACAGCAGGTAAGGGCCACAAATCGCGTGACCTGACCGGGTGAAACGCTGTGTTGCGTGACGGGTCGATCCGCGAGCAGGAAATGCGAGGCGCTGCGCTGCGTTGATGTTTGTTTGTTGGCGGCGGCTGGGCACATGTAGCATTCTGGCTATCGTGCCATGGTTTTACCAGATGAATGTAAGATGCTACTCTGCTCTGCGTGAAGGTAATGCACGCGTAGGTGACGCTGCCTGCGGTGCCGTGAATGAATGGCCCAATTCAGTGCAGCCGCTCAGCTGGCGTGGAATTTCGACGACAGACGAGGACATGTGTCACGGCGACGAAAGTAGTGGAAAGTGCGCTTAAGCGAGCGTTAGCGCGACCGCTGCACCTCGCAAGCCGCCTTGCTGGGGACAACGAGCATCCTGAAGCAAACAGACAGGGAGAGCAAGGCTCACATCCGCAGGCCACACATCGCTATTTCATATGCATTTGCACCCGCCCACTCACCGTCGCACCACACATTCGCACAGCGGCGACGATCTGGACATCGATCCCTCATCGGACGGCCTCCCGATCCAGCCTTGACGCAGCAATACCTGCGATATCAGGCTGACCGAGCACGCACACGACCGCGCCGCACGCGCCCAACACCGACACAATGGCGGCGAGGAAACTCCAGCAGGAAATCGACAAGTAGGAATCTCCCTCCGGGCCTGTCTGGACACTGATATCGCAGTACTAACATGGAGCAGAGAGTTCAAGAAGGTCGCGGAAGGAGTCGAGACTTTCCAGGGCATCTACGAGAAGCTCACTCAATCGACAAATCCTTCCCAAAAAGAAAAGCTCGAAGACTCGTTAAAGAAGGAAATCAAGAAGCTGCAGCGATCGCGAGACAAGATCAAGGGTTGGGCAAGCCAAAATGACATCAAGGACAAGAAGCCGCTGCTGGACCACAGAAAGCTCATAGAGACGGTATATCTGTCGTGTTCTTGGTGCTGGCCTGTGATGCTAACCTACATGTACAGCAAATGGAGAAGTTCAAGGCTGTGGAGAAGGAGATGAAGACCAAGGCTTTCAGCAAAGAGGGTTTATCAGCCGCTGCGAAGTTAGATCCAAAGGAGAAAGAGAAGATGGAAGTCTGCCAATTCTTATCAGATATGGTAGATGAATTAGGGCGGCAAATAGAAGCACAGGAGGCAGAGGCGGAATCGTTACAAGCGAATGTCAAGAAGTCAAAGAAGGACAGCGGGAAAGCCGACCGAGTAGCGGAACTGGAGCGAACGGTGGAACGACATAAGTGGCATACGGGGAAGCTGGAAGTTCTACTTCGGTCACTGGAAAACGGGAGCGTGGACGTTGACCAGGTGAAGGAGATCGAAGATGGCATCAAGTACTACGTGGAGCAGAACCAGGAAGTGGACTTCATGGAGGACGACAGCATATACGATGACCTAAATCTGGAAGAGGACGAGGAGATGTACGGTCTTAACAACAACGATGACAAGGTGTCGAGTCAAGATACCCAGAGCATACAAGACGAACCTCCGGACACAGATTCTGTACCGAACAAACCCACGAAAACGAAATCCATGTCAGAATCGTCAGGAAACGCGAGACGACCCAGTGTACAGCTCAAGACTCCTCTACCTGCGCTTTCATCCCTACACGCGGGGACGAGCAATGTCAATGGCAAGCCTGCGGAAACGATGAAGCCTGCACCTCTACCGACAATACCCACAGGCCAGCCGCTGAAATATGCATCCGCAGCTGCAGCCGCCGCTGCGAGCGATAAGAATGGAGTTGGTATCGCACCTTTGCCACCGCCGCCTGGAGCTTCGAAGAGCACGAGCGAAACGGCATCACCTGCGGCATTGACAGCACAGCCCGTAACGGCAGCTCCTGCACAGCCTGCAGAACCGCAGCCTTCAAAAGCGCCTGAAGCACCGAAGCAGCCTCCACCTGCGCCGAAAGAAGAGCCCAAAGCACCATCGCCAGAAGCTGCACCCGCGCCCGCACAAGCGCCGAAGTCATCATCCGTGAAGCCATCGCCGCATATCATTTCCGCACGTCCTGTGCTACCACCTGCGTCGAGCAAAGTCCCTCAGCCCCCTAGTCCGGACTCTGGTATAGCAGGCATTGCGTTATCGAATGGCGCATCCGCAGAAGAAGATGACGAGGAAGAGTGCATATACCATTTGCCATCGTCGCTGACAGACCTACTCGACTCGTTCGAGGAGACAAAGCAGCGAGGTAGCTCGGAGCAGCCATTTGACTTGAGCATGATCAACACATCGCGACTTACTTGTCCAGCACCCTCGGATGCCGAGAAGCCCAACCACTACAAGCCAAGCCAGCCGTATAGCGTGAATCAGCCAACATATCCGCAAGAGCCTTTGGGCATATTCGACGATCCGAGGCTCTATAGTCGGATAGACACGGATAGTCTCTTCTACGCCTTCTACTACCGACAAGGAACGTATCAGCAATATCTTGCAGCGAAAGCACTCAAGAGCCAATCGTGGCGGTTTCACAAGCAATACCAGACTTGGTTCCAGCGTCACGAAGAACCCAAGAATATCACGGAAGAGTTCGAGCAGGGAACGTATCGTTTCTTCGATTACGAGTCCACTTGGTAAGAGTTTCATGACGGTCTGATTGGATTTGAAGCTAATACAAGGTGCAGGATGAACCGTCGCAAAGCTGACTTCAAGTTCGCGTATAAGTTCCTCGAAGACGAAGTGCTCTGAGCCAACGCAGTCTTCACGTTTCTTCTGGTCATGGACAGGCCTTGGTTGGTATAACAGTAGCTACCAAGCTTCATGCTCTGCTCCTTCGAGCATAGGGAAATCCAGTCACCCGCTTCGGAAGCCCTTTTACGGGCGATGTGCTGATGAGTCCCATTTCCTTACTTCCCATGTCGTATTGTAAAGTCTGCTGACCGGTGAGCTGTACTGACTACTTCTGTGCGACCCGTCCGTTGATCATTGTCGGATCGATTTGAAGTGCACGTATGCATGCTTGCCTGTGCCACCACTATTTGACAGCACAATGCCAGCGATCCACGTCTCAAAGAGGCTGTGACTGCCTTGTCCTCGCACAAGGGTTCTATTGCCGCTAATCAAACCCCGGGCGGCCTCCCTTCTTACAGCATGATTGACCACGATGGCTGGCAATGTCGTCAAGATAATCGTCATCGCATCTCAACCATACTTGTGGCTGATGGTATGTATGGTAAGAGGTCTGCTCAGTGCTCACTGCGACTTTCCCCACCACAATGGCACCCAGAACCGACATGGAGATGCATCTGCTCGCACAGAATCGTCGGATTGTCGTTTTAGCCAGGCAGAACCTCCCATCACATGTCTCGAGACTCCGCTCGCGAAGAGTGCCATGTTGGCGCTGCGCCTCACAACCTGCGCCAAGAGGAAAGGCGGCCTCTCCGTAAGCCTTGTCTCGAGCTACGCCAGACTTCGCACCGCGCACTTCACATCTCCCCAACTCGGTCGTCAAACGAGGCAGAAGAAGGCAGAACTCTGCCGGAACGAAGCTGTCATGAGCTTTCTGCCACCATCGAAGAGCTTGCGATGGAACTGCCTGCACGAAATCGTTCCTTCCTTCCCTGGCGATGGATGCAAGCATGCCTCAGGCCTGCAGCTTGGTTGCCAATGTCGTACAACCAGATGGTTCGCAATACAACTCAGCCTCCTCCAAACACCTTGCAATGACTCAGAAGCAATCGCGATACCGCAGACCAATAGCTCGGGAATAGTGCAACAACCGACGCAAGCGCCAATTGAATTCTGCTCAGCCTACTTCAGCCGCTCCGACATCTTTCCTCAGCCTTAAGTTGTGCCTCTGAAACAGGTTGATAGCGAACAGCATCGGAGCATGCTCATTCATCCCCGTCTCCCGATCCTTGCGAACCCGCCCCTCGGGCCAGAAGCTGCCTTCTTGTCGTGAACGGTCCTGCTTCGGGAGTCCATTCCGGGAGCTAAACGACCTTCTGAGCAGTTCCAGGGCCTCCCACTTCTCACTACACTGCCGCGGTGCGTTTTTTCCGCCTCGTTGTTTCCCGTGCTCCCATTGCTTGCTATACAAGCTGTCCAATTGACTTTCGTGCTCTGAAGCCACGCTTTGCCATCAGCCAACCTGAAGAAGATATCAGCAGGCGGTGCCTTCTTCAAGCTATTGCGAGGCAATGCTCCGTCGTCTGTGCCTTCTCACATCCACCATGACCACCCTGATGATTACGCTGTTTTCTCTCGAGGCTTGAAACGGGCAGCCTTCGCCATGTGCTGCGGCCTCCGGTCAAGGAGCTTGTAGATAAATGTTCGGCAGTTGTGCTACTATGTCGACCATGCAAGAGTATAGACCTCTCAACACATCTGCTATCAGGCTCTCGTCGAGTTGAGTTGGTGTTGTCGCTGTTTCATCTATGCTCAAGGAATCGATCCACTTCTACCGAACTTGCTGCATCATCGATCGAAATCGATTGATCATCAAAGCATCCTCGCTCTATCAGCCAAGGAACGACATCTCACTGCTGAACGAAGATGTCGCAATACTATCGATCCTACACAACATCTAGCGACCAAGACTATCCCGACGCTCGGTCGACGAACTACGTGACGAGAACCCTCCACCCAACAACCACACCAGCCACCTACTACTCATCAACACCTAGATCATACTACTACGACAGATCACCAACCATCAGCACATCCTCAACATACAGCTCATCACCTACATCCCCGAGCCTCTCCTACTGCAACACCTCATATCCCTCTCCGACCTCATCTCGGGACTCACCAATCTACTACTGCCTCTACCAGGGCTGCGAACACGGTAGCAAGAGGAAAGCCGACCTCGACCGCCACGTTCAAGTTACACATCTCCGAGAATCTTTGATTTTGGTAGATTGTCAGTACGTAGGATGTGATCGGAAAGGAAAGTATGGGTTCACCCGCAAGGATAAGATGGTTGATCATATGAGGGATGTGCACAAGGCTGATATTCCGAAGAGGAAAAGTTCGGGTGGGTCTCAAGGTGGTTTGGGCAGGAGGTGAGCAATAATGGTGATGGGTGATCTGTTTCCGGGTGTGATGATTGATGAGTGTATGAGTATTGTAACGGCATGACCTCGATGAGCGGGAATAGTACTGGAATGGGTTGATATGCAAGGAGATTAGAATTATGGAATGTAGGTGAATATAATGATTCCCGCTCTCATGACAGCTGTTCGATCTTTCGTTGACCAGTCGTGTCCGTTGGTCGTAGCAGCCGATTCGTCTCTTGCTCGCCGTTCGCAGCATGCTGCCGGCTGGCTCGTTCGACGCAATGATCGTTTCGTCACGGCTCTGCCATGACCATAATATCGTCCCGCGTAATGTCAGATGTCCACTCATTGCTCCAGGTTGAGTACTAGCTGTGGGCTGCCAGCAGCTCTCCAACTAGGCTCAAGACAATATGCCGAAAAGGTGGTTGCGCTTCACAGATGCGATGTGTGAGACCGTCGCGGAGTAAATGGTGGTGCCAAACAGATACCGGCTGCCGGCTCCTATAATGGAAGGAGGTGGATTTTGAGATGGTGACGTGCCTTCGAAAGTCGTGCTTTGGATGCCTCCATCATCGATCTCTACCCGCCATCCTCTGGATCATTGCCAACGAGGGATCCTCCTGGATGTACTTTCCAGCATTGGTATCGGCTTGTCGTAGGCCTGCTTCAACTCGTGCATCTGTGATGGTAGCTAGTTCCTGTATAACGTTCGTGGTCAGCAAGGGTTGCCGAGGCTCCATCGAACTCTAAGCATCCCCATCCAGCTCGCAAGAGCGGGAGTGCAGAAAGCAACCATGTAATACGACCGAACTTACTGTGCGCAATGTATTGCGTATCTGCTGAAGCGCTGGAGCATGTCCAGGACTTGGTGGAGCTCCTTGAAGGATTGCGTTGCGATTGCTAGCCCATCGAAGTGCTGCCGCTGCTCGAAGATAGATCTTTTGTGCCATGAACCGTCGAACTGAGGCATCGAGGATGATTCTGAAGTTCTTTAGCATATGGAGTTGGTCGAATAGAGTCAAGCATACCTCTTGAGTTGCGCCTTCGCCTGTTCCTCATCGCCGTTGTTTGATCCCTCACTCTGGAAAGGACGAGCGAGCAACTGCTGAGCTGCGGATACGCATTGCCTCAAGATCACAAAGCCGTCTTCGTTGTATTCTTCTGCTGATGGATTCGCTCTGATGGAACTGATGCGCATTTGAATGTTTTTGAAATCTTGCATGATCTCTGCGACGCGCATCGCGCGAGCAGTGTTGACTAAACATCATTAGCAGGCGGCCTCAAAGATCGTGCATCGAGGCAATCCCTTACGGCCGTCTGCCATCTAATATTATATATATATGAGTACAAGTAGAAGAAGAAATGTCCGATTGAACGCCAGCAATGGAAGGATCGGGTAGTGGCTGAAGTCTAGGAATGATCTATTGCCTGATGCGATTCGGAAAGCGAGAGGAGGCGTGCGATGGCATTCTTTATGAAGAAAGTGCATAGCAGAGCGAAGTAGCCAGGAATACCACCTCTGCGTCGATGCTTGTGACCTCGCGTGATGTGGCTTGCTGCGCTGTAGCATCGATGGCCTGCCAGTCCAGAAACTGACAGAGGTACGGTCAAAGTCCCTGGCCATGCGCATAAGGCTCGTGCGTGCATAGTTGTGTACGTCTGCTAGTGAGGGTCAGGTAAGGTCAACGGTGTGGTTCACAGTGAGCTAAACAACAGCTTGACAAGCCATACTTGGGACCAGGCGCCATACGTCACACCCTGTTGAGGTTAGGAGCTCGTGGCTGATAGGCACAAGGCACGGAGGACGGATGTGGAGTTCAGGCAGCCTCAGTAGAAGCATCACGAGGTGTTGGGTGCTGAACAGGGCTGAGCTTCGCGGTAGAAGCGCAGTTGTGAAATAAGGTGCGGCTCTCTGGGCTGCGTGTCACTCACTGGTCATTGGACTCCCACGATCGTGCAGATATCCTACCATCGCTAAGACATGCTATACAGCTCGTTATGGATGCGGTCAAGCTCGTCAGAGAGGAGCTGGGAGGAGCGCGGCATTGCTCGGTTCCTCTGGGCTTCTGCATTAAGGCCAGGCGGGAGCGTGCCGAGTGGACTGGAGGGATCGTGGGCTCTACTTCGGTCCAATGACCACGTGAGAATGGTTCGGTATGGTACAAGCCTCAAGTGCATTCGCTTCTGCATTACAGAATCTTCGTCAGGTCAGATACATCGAAGCTGGCAGGCGCACGTGTCTCGCAGCTGAATCCTCTTGTCGCGTGGGGAGCTCGTGGTCGACGAATCAGACGTCGGTGCGGCTTGACGCTAGCCACGGACATGCCGATCTTGCATCTTTCGCGTACGTCTGGACACCAGCGTCGACGATATTTTTGCCATATCGTCATCGCCTTTCATGTCCAGAGAGGTGCTGGATGCGCCGCGGTTGAAATTAGTCCTTCTCTGCAATGGCTTGCAGCCGCTCATCAATCTCGTCTTCTGTGAGAGGACGGAAATTGGGGTCAGTGCCCTCCTTGCCGTCCTTTCGAGGAGCGCCAACAATGCCAATCTCCAATTCGCCCTTCTTGAAGTCAACACTGAGCACGCTGCTCAGCGTAGTGATGGCGAGCTCAACAACCTCATCCCAGCTGCCGTCTGCATGTTCCTTATTCTTCAGCTTCTTCTCGAGAAAATTCAACGCCTCCTGCGCCTTTGGCCCAGATGCAGTGGCCTTGTATCCCACATAGTAGCCTGCTGGATCGCACTTGTACAGCTGCGGGCCGTACTCTGAGTCCACGGAGATGAGTGTGGTTGCGACGCCCATCGGTCTCATGTAAGCCTTGTCCAGATGTCAGTCTCCATTCCAATACCACACTGCCCAATTCCACTTACTCGCTGTGTATATACCTGCGAGATGTTTGCGATGCGCTTGGCAAGAACATCGCAGGGCATCTCATAACCAAACTTGTACCGGAACTCTGCAGCCTCGCCTCTCGCGCGACTGACCGAAGCTCTTGCATCTGCTATTGAGCCAGTCATGACGCAGCCTACTGATGGAGAGAGTTTGTGGACGTATGAGACCGAGGATGGGTCGATGAGCTTGTCCTGCTCAGCCACTCCATGATCAGCATGCCATGCAATCCAAGTAGGTATGTTGTTCTTTCACGTACCGGCACCTTCTTCTGCGATATGACGACTGCGCAGTCTTTGCCTCTTACGCCGACCGATGTGATGTTCGCTGCTGTGATCGCCTTGAATGCATACTCTGAATAGCTCTGCAATCAGCGCCTGTTTCCATCATATGCTGTGGTCGGACGACGATCTGGTACGTACCGACTTGGTAGAGACGTCCTTGGTCTGAGAAGATGGTGATGTGTCTGTCGAAGCCCGCGCTTCCTGCAGCGTTCAGTGTCAGCAGCTGCGTCTCGTGTCTGGTATGCCGTTGTCAGTAGAGTACTTGCCAGACATGGTGGCGGTGATCTAGCTGAGCCCTTGATGAGTGTTTGAATTTCGTATGGATGGTCGGCGATCGAAATGGTTGTTGGCAGAGGATTGAAGGGTTGGGGCGAGGCGATGGCGATGGGGAGTTGAATGAAGTGCTGTTTCCAGCCAGCAGCGTGTTGCGTCGCGACTCTCTGGAGAAGCTCGAGCTCGGACCTTTTTGGGTGCCTTGTAGCCTTAGCGCCAGATTTTGTTCCTATCAGAAAATCCAGCCTGCTATTCCCTCGCTTCAATTGTGGACGGGACCTAGGAATGGACTCAACAGCATCAGCTGTGTAAAGGTCAATTTCTTTTGCAATGGCGGCTACAGACTCAGCGCCCAGAGTGCCTGCTTGGAAGCGAATCGGCTTGAAGTTGAAATATGCAAAAGACGCCCCAGATCAAGAGTCTCAGGATACAAGAACTTCCAAGACAGCAGATGCAATCAATGTCAAGCCGGAACCGGTGAAGACTCGCAATAAGAGATTCTTCTCTGAGGATGCTCCGGAGACGCCTGCGAAACGCCAGAAGCCGGCATACGCTCGTTCTGATCCAAATGAAGCATTCCATAGAAATCGAGCACATATTGCTCACTCAGACGGCTCAGAACGTTCCAGCTTTCCAGCACCTACCGGAGTTCTCAAAGCTCCAAATCAGACGCCGAAACGGATAGTGTTTGGGGATGACGAGTAAGTGGCAATTCTCTTCCTAGTACAAGCCACACAACATCGTGGCATGTCAAGAGCGCGAGCAATGGGGCCTTTTGAATTGAACATCACGCGCAATCTTTCTGTTCATGTCACATGCACCACATGTTGCTAACATGTGCTCCTAGCTCACCCGAAACTGTTCAACCCCAACAAGCGCAACCAGCGTCTTTGCGCAAGTCTGTTTCGTTCACTCCGGATACAAAAGCACAAGACGGCTACTCAGCTTCCAATTTCTTCAAAGCATGGGCGGCTGACAAGAACGCCGCCGATAGTAGCGCATCCGATCAGCCAGAAGCGCAGTCGAGCTCGCCTTCAGCAGAGCCAAAGAAAGATAAGAACAAGAAGAAGCAAAAGAAGTCGAAACAGCCGAACTCGACTCAACTCGCAGCAGAAGACGCAAAATTGCAAGAAGGCGTGGAGACTGCTTCAAAACCCGTCCCAGAATACGTCGAGTATCTTCTCCAGTACGAGCACGATAAAGCCAACTGGAAGTTCAACAAGAACAAGCAGAACGATCTTTTCCGAAATATCTTCAACATCTACCGCATTCCATCCGAGCATACTCCAGCAGTGGTCCAATACATCAAGGGCTTGAAAGGTCAAGCACGACAACGCATAGCGGAACAGGCCGAAGACGTACTTAAAGCAATCTGGGTAAGCGAGAACGAAGACGCAGATGCAATGTCCTTTGAAACCGCAGCAGCACGACGGCGTGCATACTACGAAGCCTTGAAGCGCTCAATCGAGCGCTACGAAGCATCAGGTGCAGGGCGGACGCAGTACGGCGACGAGAAGCTCAAGGAGATGGCGCAGGAGAGCGAGCGTGGCAAACGTGCTGAAGCTATCTTGAACGAAGCTCTTGACAACGAGCTCTTTGCAGAACATCAGCCAACACCGGTCAAATCTACAAAATCTACATCCGAATCGATTGCACCAACCAATATCCCAAGAGCTACACGAATCGTGGAAACGGATCCGAAGGGAACATCCCTCGCTGAAGCAGAGAAACGCAAGCGAAAGAGGAAAGCACGTACAGATGTCTCATCTTCATCCGACTCTTCCTCGAGCAGTGAGAGCGAGAGCGAAAGCGAGAGCGAGAGCGACTCCTCATCTGGAAGTTCGAGCGACTCGAGTGATGGCGACAGTGAGGGTGACAGCAGCTCAGACATACCCACCGCTCCGCGGACCACAAGACCATCACCACCAAAGAAAGCCAAAACAGCATCGGCTGCGAATCCCACCAACCCATTCGACGACTCCTTTCTGGACAAGAAATTTGGCAAAGCGACACCACAAACATATAATTCCACCGCGCCACAGCGAAAAGCGGATGGTGGAAAGGCAGCAAGAGGGTTCGCATACACGCATGGGAGTAAAGCAGAGGAGAGTGATTCAGATAGTGGATGAATTTGTATATTCCACTTCGCCTGCAATGTGATCTCCATGCTTACTTGGTTCATGCTACAACCAACTGGCCAGCCAGCATTCGGGAAATTCGCTGCGCCGTACGACTCTACCACACACATTTTCGTGAGCAGTGGCTAGCATGTCGCAGACGGTAGTCTGGTCTCGAGCATTTACTGTAGAGCGCTTCTTGCTATCGAACATATGATGTGTAATCGCAGAGTACTGAGATCTGGCCATCTCTGTACTGTCTCTGAATCCTTGTACTCGGGCTTATAGTGTGTGATACATGTAAAAGGTTCAGGTAGGTGCTTGGTTGGTGTTCCATGGTGGTGAAAGCACAAAATCCAACTTACCTTGAATACTGGGCCCCTCTCTGCGTCTGATCTGGCTGTGAGGTCGAGCTGGTGAGAAGGCTATGCAGTATTCACAGACATGAGAAAGTTCGTGAATCAAAGCAGTAAAAGTGTGAACATAGACATTTCCATTCATTTCTCCGATTCTCTCACTCTTCCGTCCCTCTGTCGAAGACGCTTATCAAAACGCCCCTTCCCGTGTTCATCACCGATGAAAGGTGGTGCAAGCCTCCAGACGCCGAGTTAATCTTGGTTGTAATTCCAACGAACTCCAGAATTTCGGGACTATAGCACCCACCAAGCAGCGACGAGAGAATATGCTGTCCAGCCCAATGCAGAAAGGAAAATTCAAATAGCAGCAGGGGTTATCTACAAATTCAGAAATTCGTGACAAGGCCATTATACGCACTTATTCCATCTCCCCATCTATGCTAGTAGTCTGGAGCAAGATGCTTGTCGAAGGCGCAGGCGAGGGTTGTCGACTGCTGTAAAACAGGTCGAGGACCTTGCCCACGGTTCGGCAGAAGACTTTGCACGAAACAGCGCTGGTCGAAACTCTGGCGTTTGCTCAAGTCTAGCGCCTGACGTGATGGGACGATGATCCGTACTCATTAGGATCGCCGTATGCACAGTCTCTGATGACGGATCACTGAAGAATGGAGGGCGAGATTTATTCGTAGCCAGCACCTCGTTGCCAAGGACTTGGACTGGCTCCTTGCTGACGAAAACGATTTTGTCCGCCTCCAACGCTGTATGGGGAGGCGGTTGCGCTTCGGTCGTAGGGTGGGAGATGCCTCGCGCTCCCATTCTCGCTGGCCGGATATGCTGGGGTGTGCGCACTCATCGGACTACGTGGTGGGTTGTACCCGTAGCCACCGGATTGAGCCTCCTTTTGGCGTTCGGCGCTGCTGCCGCCTGACCAGCTGTCGTCGTCATCCTCGATGCGTGCTCCGCTCTTGTTCGCGTTGAAGCCATGCTTCGACTCCCCGCGAGCAGTAGCTCCAAGAGCATCGAGCTCGGTGTTCAGCTGTGTCTGCGACTTGATGAAGCTGCCACGGTCGTCACGCATTGGCTGATAGCGTGTGTCGGGATTCTTTGCTGTGATCGCAATGATTGATGCCACCAAGACGATGATGAGTAGGATGGTAGAGAAGGCGGCATTGTAGATGAAGAAGATGACACCCATGACACCAGTGACGATACCCTGTAATGTTATTAGTTGAAGTGGCGATGTTGTCGGCCTTGGCTATAACTTACTGGTTGACCAAAGATGTCGGAGAACACGAGCAAGAAGATGGCGCTCAAAAAGTTGATCACGCAGATGGCAATGTTGAACGCGTTGGTCTTCTTGTCCATGTACGGGCGGAGTACGCAGACAGTGATCAGCATGCAGGCTTCGATAATAACGAGAGCGACTGCCTGAACAGTGCCGCTGCTTTGCGCGGTGCCGATGAAGAGACCCTTGATGAGAATGTATACCATCCATGGCAAGATGAAGTAGTATGCGGTGGCCTTGAATTGGACGTACAGGAAACCCCATTTGTTCAGAGAGACCGGGTCGGAGTAGAGGATGTATGCTGGGTTCTTGTGCATCGCAATGCTTCGGCGGGCCAGTCGGATAACCTTGCTCGATGCCCAGATGAGGATGGCCAGCATGGAGAAGATTGTGAACACGGCCAATACAACGATGGCTCCGGAATCGCGAACGGTAAACTCCCAGAAGCAGAGCACAGCCATTTGCGGGTAGCCGATGAGCACGATGCGGAAGAGGATACCCTTAAGCACGGTGGTCCAGCCATTACGGAAGTCCTGGAACTTCTCGCCCTTCATGCGGCCACCCTTGACCAATAGTTCGCAAACTCCCTTGAAAATGCATACGCCCAGCACCACGAAGATGACGAAAATCAGGAAGAAGACGTAGCCAGTCATGAAGATGTTGGTCGGCTCAATGCCGGCAGTGAAGCCAACACGCTCGATACCCCGTACAGTGACCGAAGTCGAGGTATCGGTACCCTGGGAGCCAGTATTGGTTCGCTTGAGGATGAGGTTGTGGAGCTGCTCCAAGCCGCGGCTGGCAAGGCGAGCATAGTCGTCCAGACTACGCTTCTGGACTCGCACGGAAGCGGAGCTCAAATTCGATAATATGGTAGATGGAGTTCCACCAGTTGCGCGCTGGTACCACGTGGCAAGAGTCTGCAGAAAACCGACACGAATGATACCCATACTCCACATCATGTTCTGGGTCCAGGCGGCGACGATCGGGGGCAGAGTCACAGCAGTCATGCCAATGAAGGCTTGCGACTGGAAATATCCGAAAAGCGCCATAGCGTTGGCAGCAACATGGGCAGCGGTGTTGGAGTGTCCAAGTCCAGATGTGATGGCTGATGAGACAAGCGCCAGACCGCAAAGTACGGCCAATGTCCATGCTACCCCCTTCTGGTCCACAGTCTTTCCATTTGAGAGCTCTGCCTCGACACAGGCGGCAGATGTGCCAGTGTTTGTGGAGTTGAAGTAGACCTGCACCTTGGCATCAAGATCTGGTACAGTGTACGCAATGCCTGATGCATAATTAGACGTGTCCTTGTCGAACCTCATCAGTGCATATGCTTACCTGGTACCTGTTTCAGCGAGTCTGCTGGGATATCGGCATTACTGTTCAGGTTGATCTGGCCCTCGTTCATGGGACACAGTCCCTGGAAGTCGTCGGAGTCGCATGGGTTGATCGTGGTCTTGTACACCGAAAGGCCGTACGCGAGCACCACCAGCTCGATAGTAACGTTGCCGGTGATACTGCTGACACCGACCACATCGAATGCCAAGGAGCGATTGTTAGGCGTGAATATGACGTCGAAGAGAGTCGCGGAAAAGTTGTTGTTCGCCTGACAGGGGTTGAGCGAAGTCGATGTCAGCATGCGCTCGGCGCATGTGAGCGGCGAAAGCGCCAGGATGAGGGTCGAGATGAGTGATGTTGTTGAGCACCTCATGGTTGCGGTTGCTCTGAGGGCGTGCTTTGGATGAGTGCAGTCGACTGGAATGGGTATGCGCGCCGGCTGGCCCGGAGGCGCTCAGCGAAGGTGGGCGTCGCAAGCGCGCGAGGAGCGGCGGCGGTGGGATTCGAGGAGTCGAGCGCGAAGTCCGGGCTGGCTGAGGTATCGAGGATGTTGGTACAGACGCAAAGCGAAAGTCGTGGTGCGGTGGTGGTAGTATGGGAGAACGAAAGGCAGAGCAATGGCAGGAGATTCGCGTGCGTGGAAGGGATGGCTGGGTTTCGCTACAGACTCCGCCGCACTGCTGGCGCCCTAGTGCCGGATGACGCTTTCGATTGTTTCGAGCGTTCGTCACGGCGGAGCAGGATCAAAAAACGAGTGTCGTGGTGGTGGTGGTGGTGGAGGTGGTGGTGGTGGTGGTGGCGGTGGTGAAGACTACCTATTCGCATGCAGGCTCTGCTCGCGTGAAGGTGATGTCGCTCGATCTCCTTTCTCGTGCCCGCTGGAGTCGTCGCAAGCGTAGCTTAGCGTAGTGCGAGGCTGTGCAAAGAAAAGCCGGAATGGAGACTCGCCAGCGACCAATACGAGGACGTGGTCCCCTTTTCCGCAGTGCCAAGCCGCGCCGTCCGCCCAGATCGGCTTGCCACCCAAATCGCTATCCGTGCTGCACCTGTGAATCCTCCTACAGTACAGCGGCTGTCCACGAGACTGCGCTCTTCTGCTGTATGCGGTATGCTGTATGCGGTATGCGGTATGCCCCGCTGTCACAGCAACTGCTCATGAGTCTGCTCGAGACCCGCCTATGTTCGGAGTGTGACGTAGACGCTGTGAGTGCTTTCACGGACAACTTGGAAGCCGGCGGTTGTCCACACATGTGAAACAAATATGGACCGATTCGTGGACATGGACCAGGAAGGCTTGGTATACGCGTAATCGTAAGGCTCCCTTCAAAGTTCTTTCAATTATGTCTCTCTCGTAGCGCCATTCTAATACACTGAGTTATCATTGGGCCAACACACTTGCTTCTATCAACTACTTCATGCTTGCTGAGCCTGGATCTGCTTCCAGTGGCTTAGCTCATTATGTACTCGAGAAATAAGAGTGAGCCTCGGATATCTGATTTCAGTACTTTATTTTCAACCCTGCGGAATGTGTTCTTCATCGCCCGCAAGACACAAGAGGCGCTGCGTAGACGAGGCATAGCATGGCCATTTTCTGCTCGAGTAGCTGCGTTAATACCTATCCGTCAGGAGAGGTACACTTCCGGCTTCTCTGGCGCTCGTGCTGGATCTGGACAGAACTTGCTTCGGTGTGGCGGCATGACTTCCACCGTCGCAGAGCAAACGCGGCTATCCAGAATACGGTCATCGTCGTTCTTACCTGCTATGTCCGTTTGCGTGTCCAGTTCGAACGTGCCGACTTCGCGAGAGCATCAAGAGAACCTCCGGGATGCAAACATGCCTACCGAAATGGAAGCGAGTGTCGCAATGAATTTGATGAATGTACTTAGGGTGCGTATAGTGGGAACTTCCAGGCTCATTATCGCCAGTATGGGCTCGAATCGTGTCTGTCTCTGCTGAACAAGAGCCTTGCTTCGGCTCTTTCGTTGCATAATTGCAGTGCGCCATGCTGGCTTGCCTGCCCACCTTACATAAACAGTGCGGAGTCCAGCATTCGTTCACTGGCTTGTTCCTCCTGGTGAGAATCGCATTGAAGACTTGCGTGTCCAGTGTCATTCGTTAGTATTCGCATCGAGAATTATGACTGCACGAGGTCATTAGCAGGGGCATGGTCGGACAGCAGGAAGGATGCGAGGCTGGTGGATCCACGCCAAGCAATCCGACCTCATGTCCTTTCGTCCCTTCGCCCTTTCAACTTGATACACCTCCGTGAACCTGTGTGCTTCCTCATTCAAGTATTCGAAAGCTGAGCTCATCGGTCTTTTGTGATGTTGCAGATAATATCCCTGGCTCGCGAGCATTGCGCATCTTGCATTGCATGCTGCCGTGCTGGCCCACCCATTTCCCGCCGCTGAGATGGAAAGACGATATACTGAACAACCTCCACTATCCTCCTTGATGCGTGGACCAGCGATTACTGAAGCTTGCAGCCGCAAAATTCAAGACTATGGGCCAGGACAACATCGGGATGAAGTAGGAAGGGTAGACCAGAAGAGCATGAACTAAGAGAATGCATACTGTAAAGAGACATGTCAGAATGGTGGACGAGGACTCATGCAAGTAAACACCTCGCCGGCCATTCTTGCATGCGACTTCAGTGGCTCTCTCAGCTCTGCAAAGCTGTGAGAGTCTCGGTGTCGATGGTCCCATAGCCATTGGCAGTGGATTTGTTCCATCACATAGCCCATCACATAGCCCACTGAGATCCTACTGTGCTTCCTGGCACGCTGAGACCTCGACACGTCGATCAGCCCGTGGGATCCCTTTACATAATTCGAAAAAGCAGCGCGATCCAAGTTGCAGACCCGCTTCTGGTGCCAATCTCCCTTCACAGCCAGAGGTACAGCGAGAACGCAGCAGTGGTTGATTGTTCACAGTAGGCTGGCGTGAATTAGGCCATGACTTTCGATCTCTGATGCTTTTATTCTGGAGTGTCGTCGAGGGTGAAATGCGCGCGCCAGCGTGGACGTGGGCGGATTCCCGCTCCTCCTCCGCCGCACTGACTGCACTCTCACCTCTTGCCCAGCTACAAGCTCACACCTCTTTGGCATCATCCCCAACGGCTCGATAGCAGCTCGTCGGCGCGAAGTCTCCAGAACGCCGCTGCGTAACTCTCGTTTCATGACGTACAGCTTGGTTAGTGCTCAACCGCGAGAGCAGATCTCTGCGCCCTCGCGCTCTCCTATCAACTTTTCTTCCTCAACATCGCTCGCAGCGCACAACACTAAACCCACTGCGCGAGTGATGCATGACATGTATAACCCTCAACTCGGTCATCTCACGACCACTGGTAGCCATCGCCTATTCGTCTCCTGCACTCACATTCCCTATTCTCTTCTATCCGTCGCTCCCAGTCACTACACCCTCCCCATCTCTCTCAAGAACGGCTGATCTCATCCAGGTCGGCGGTGAGACTAGATAGCCTGAATGCATTGAAACGTACAGCACGTCGATGCATAACGTTCATCAATGGCACGGAACTCTCTCGCGGGCAACCAAACAAACCAACCAAGCAGACATCCAGAAGTAATGCAGCAGATTGTGCTCTGCAGGGCAAGGGTCAGACGAGGAAGAGAAAGGCTTCGGCCTCGAGGGCATGAGTCCGCTGGCTCGCGTCAACGTCCTGGAGCCTTCAAACATCTGTTTTCATGAATTGAGGCTTGTTCTCCCATTGTATGCATCATGAGACTCGTTTAGTAGTCGCGCGCGCGCTCTGCTTCATTGCTGCTGTTCCTGGCCGAGTTGATTTTAAGCACATTTGTTCAGGCAGAAAGGAGGGGGAGCGTAAAGCGGGCAGCGAGTGCATGCGCCGCTCTCGTGGTACGATAAGGCTGTCTTTGGGGCTGGCACGTCAAGGAAGAGCAAATATGCACAGCTCTGTCGTCTGCATCAGGAGGTGTGTGCTACGTCAGCGTCGAGTCTTTTGCCTCTGCAGCCGATCGCTAAGTTTCACGACGTGCTATCACCTCGAAGCGTACCTGAAAGGCTGGGGCAACGTGAAACAAGCCGGGTGGAGGGTAGCTTTGCTCCTGTGAAGGCAATCGCTGTGAACGGGTGATCTGGCGTGCAGTGCTACCGTTGTGATGGCGCAGTCCTGTTCGCGATCACAGCATTCTCAGGCAGGGCTTTGTCGCAGAAGTGCGGTCTTGCACGCGAGATGCCTCGGCGTTGCTGCGATGAGCTTTTGTTGCTCCAGGTGCGATGATGTTCGGGGAAAGGACTGTATAGAGGTAGAGTGCGCGAAAGTTATTCGAGCCCTATTATATTTGAGCCAGGGTAGCCGGTCGCCTCGCGTAGTTGCGTAGCCAGGCAGCCTCCACTGCAGGTAGCCTCCACTGCCCAAGACGGTTCGGAGCATGATAGCAGCTACATATAGGCCACTTGCTTAGGTATGCAGCTCTGCAGCGCGCTCGCTGGTCATGCGGCTAGGTCTTAGGAGGCACGAGATGGATCGAGCGCAAACAATGCCCGTACTACATGAACAGCATGAATACACGAGTCGCGCAATACAATCATATGCAGGAACGCAGCGCGGCGGCGAAATGCTCGTGAAACCATCCTTGTCACGGCCACGCTACGCTCAGACTAAAGAAGGTAGATGGAGAGTCAGAGTTTTCGAGTGTCCGTCATGCAGGCTGCAGCGTCAATGTGCCGGGATGCATCATGCAGCGGTTATTATTGCAGGAGGGCTTCGTCGCAGTGCTGATGGTCCATGGACGGTGGAGAAGATTAAGCGAATGCGCTGCGCTGTACAGTATCCAGTACTGTATCCGCCAGCAAGCGCAAGCAATTCTTGGCAATTCTCGTGTCGGGTCGGGACTGGGGAGGTGGTGGTGGTGGTGGTGCTGTTGGCGGCCGACGTGCAGAGAACAACAAGGTCTGGCGGTGGCACTGCCTGGTGCCAGCATTACCTATGGTGACATGGTCCTATACCATTCATTACATTACCGGGATCCCGACTTAGCGCGGGACGGAGAGAGCTTGAAACCAGACGACATCCGAGAGGCCTCAGGCCTGGAGGCTAGAACTATGTAGAGCTGGCTGGCATAACTTAATCGCAGCACCGCCCGTGCACCGTGCAGCCTATGGCCCTATGTACGTACATCTCCTCAAATCTTCTCCCTCAGAGTATCATACTGTGCCTATTGCGCCACGTCGCTCCCCGCCACCCCGCATACCTACCTACTGTACCTGTTTTTGCCGGCCTCCGACTTCTTTGCCCTTCCTTGGTTGTCATATGTGACTCCCGTCATCCTGACAGGAGAAGACACACGGCGCTTCAGCGCCGGCATCTGGTGGAGAAGCCCGAATGTGCCCCTTTCGGACGACTCTACGAGAGCGAGCACCATGACCATGACCATGACCACCGCATCCCAGTACTGCGACGACGACAGCGATACTTCTTGCAGCAGCAGTGATCAGGACGACGAGCCCTCGGAGGAATGCGAAGACGATCGCTGTAACGGTCCACAGCCGCCGACATGGCACTGCGTGGACTGCGACAGCTCGTACTGCAGGTATGTCTAAAGCTTGTGCGTGTGAATCCTCGCAAAGTGCTGATGTAGCCTTCAGTGACTGCTGGGCACGCCAAGGCCCTCACAAGCCCAGGAAGAAAGGCCGAGATGGCGTGCCTCACGAGAAAACCAGTCCCCAAGTTGTCAAGCGCCTGAGGGCCATTCTGAACCCGACCCGGAATCCCGACGAGATCCAGAAACTTCACGAAGATGACGAATCGACGAAGTGGTTTGGTGTTGCCAGAGACCTTACTGGAAGACCGAGTTTCGAGGACTATGGACGCTATGCGACGCTCATGGCGAGTATCTCTCCGATCGAGAGTGCAGGCAATCGCTATCCGCAGGTCGTATCTTTTATCGGAGTCACTAACGCGGGAAAGTCTACATTGATCAAAATGCTCATCAACCACGACTCTCAGAATGCCAACCCAGAAAATCGAAACATGTTTCCCTCGCCAGTCGTGGGCAGTGTAGTCAACGATACTTTGCCAACCTCGGGAGATGTTCATTTATATGCAGACCCAGCAACGCATGCAGAGCAGTTACCTATCCTGTACGCAGACTGCGAAGGATTTGAGGGAGGTGAACGTACGCCACTTGGCGCTCGCGCGAGACGGCGAGCCAATTCTGAGCCCGATGCACCAAGACCTGGACATGTCTATTCGCGACCAATTGAGTGGGCCAACACGGAAGAGGCCCGTCAGCGTGAGTACGCTGTCACTAGGTTGTACCCCCGGCTTCTATACACATTTTCTGACTGCGTCGTGTTCGTTCTTCGCAATCCGAAGACTTTTCAATCCGCAGTCTTGACAAAGCTCCTAGACTGGGGCGCAAGCTCTCTGGAAAAATCGATCAATCAACCTGCCTTGCCCCATTGCATTGTCGCTCTCAATGGAACGGATCCTGGCGTCGATGAAAATGCATGGGACGTCAATTACGCGACGCAAAGCCTGTTGTCTTCGGTAAAAGGAGCGCTGGATTATGTTGAGGGTGTGCCTCGATTCCGAGAGCTGGCCGAGCATTGGCGAAGCTTGGGGAAACATATCTACTCCGTAGAGGACCTCATTCTGCGATACTACAGCTCATTCAAAGTCGTTCGCATACCAAGCAAACCACGATATACCACGATTGACGAACAAGTCGGGAAGCTGCAGCAGATTATCAAGTCCAACTGCGAAGAGTCTTTCCGCAATAAGCGCAGAGCGCGAATGTTAACGAATGCCGACGAGCTCAACACTTACCTTCAAAGCGGCTTTGACCATTTCACGAAGCATTTGGATATACCGTTCAACTTCATGCGAATATCTTTGCTGCGAAATCCGATCCCAAACGACTTCGGCGGGCACATCCTTCAACTCTGCACCACAATCAGTTCCCAGCAACCGAATCATCAACATGGTCGGATCTCGTGGATCTTTGAGAAGATGAGTGTAATGCTGGCTTCTTGCGTGCTCTTGGATTGTGCTCGCTTCCGAAAAGGCAGAGTCGATGAGCTTTTCTCGAACTATGAGAAATTCTTCGACTGGGCAATGGGAGAATATCTGGAACTGCATTACCCTTGCTCGTTCATCTCTGCCGATGGCACAAGACAGTGCATGCTCGTAAAGGCACGTCATCAACCGAAAGGTCATCAAGACGAAACCGGCATCATTGCTGCGGGAGACTATCAGGCCGCTTTTGACTCGAGCTTTCTGCCGCAGTGGAAGGCGCAGTTGCGAGCCGCAATCGGCAATATTGCTCGAGACTTCCAGTATGAGCTCGAGCAGGCTTCGCACAGTGTGGATGATGCGCAAGCTATACCCGAGGAACGTATTGCGCTAGATCTCCATATCGAGTACTTGAACCAGTTCTTCGAAGCAGTCGGACCTGCATCGTCGATGTGCAGTCACGCAACTTGCTTCTGCTGCTTAATGGATGTTCCCGAGCACCCTCTTGCCTGTGGTCACGTCCTGTGCACTGCTTGCATCAAGGCGTACGGAAAACAATCCAAGTCTGCGGTGCAAGTGTCTTGCTGTCCACTTCATCGCGAGTCGACTAATTGGGCTAAGCCCACCGTCATCAAATTCAAGCCTGCGGGCGCCAGCGTTCGCATCCTTTCCCTTGACGGAGGTGGCATTCGAGGAATCGTCCAGCTCGAGGTGCTCAGAGCCATCGAGCAGGCGCTGGGTCGTCATCTCCCTGTTCAGTCATTCTTCGACCTCATGATGGGCACTGGCACAGGTGGTTTAATTGCTGTGGCGCTGTCACTACGCAATAGAACAATCGATTCAATCATTGACATGTTCGCTGCACTATGCGACCATGCTTTTACGCCAAGACTTGCCGGCATGCCTATCATCAATCAGATTGCACAGGTTCTGGGAAGTGGGCCCAAATTCAAGACAAAGCCTCTGCACTCCGCCTTGAAGACGGCTTTCACTGGTGATGACGACCTGTTTGGATCCAATGAGAAGCTTCGGAACAATACACGAGTTGCACTAACGTCAACCAGTGCTACAGGCCAGGAAACGATATTGCTTGCCAGCTACAGGCGGCCTGAAGATCTCAAACCAGCATATGCCTTTGAGCGACCACACGACCCCGAGATGGAGCTAAAGACGTACGAAGCAATTGCTGCTTCCTTGGCGAGCCCGGTGCTATTTAAGCCTTTCGTGTTCCATGGCAAGACATACCTGGACGGCGGACTTCGGAGTCCAAATCCTGCTTTCATTGCCGACCGAGAGCGGAGGCTGATCTGGCCGGATGCTGGAGAGCCAGATATGTTCCTAAGCCTTGGAACTGGCCAGAACAGAATCACCGTCCTGCAAAGACTATCCGATCGCCAAAAAGCTGCCGCAATATCTGCAGTGCCTACCTCGCCGCCTCCACGATCGCCCAAACAGAAAGCATCTGGCCGATGGCGAACCAAGCGAACCGACGACGTCCTTGATGCCGAACTTGCGTGGCAGCAATTCAGGCATCACGTTGTACGAGATAAAGTAGAAGCTAGAGGTCGACGCTTCATTCGATTTAATCCAGATCTCGACAGGGAGCCGCCGGCGGCGGACAGCAAGTCAGACCTCTTGTCACTCCAGGTGAATGTGAGGAAACGCCTACAGACTGCCCATCGACAAGCAGCACTTCGCAATGTCGCTCACAGACTTGTGGCATCGTCATTCTACCTCGAGCTGCAATCTAAGGCAACTGCAGAGAAGAGTGAACAGATATGCACAGGAGCGATCCATTGCCGATTTGAGGATGGCAGTACGGAAATTTGCGCTTTGGGTCGCATTCTGGACGAGAAAAGAGTCGAGGATTTCGAACCGTACTTCCTCGTCAAACCTAATGCCGACCAGTCCGACTTCTCCTTCAAGTTCACGCTGACGGAAACCATCATCAAGGGCATGATCGAGAACTCGATCTTTGGGCTACCCAATGTGTACATTCCTCTGCGGGACGAGAGCAAGGCCACAACGATCAATTTGTTTCTCGCAAAGCATGATGGCCTGGAGCCTGAAGGCTTTCCCATTAGCGGCTTTCCACGACTCATTCTGGGAGAACCAAAAGTGCCCAACTCACGCAAACCAGTACGAAGCAGTTCTGAGAACCAATTGCGAAGCCCGGCATTGAGAAACCTCAAGTCTTCAGACGGCGATTCCATCTCGTTGAATGGAATTCCCCTAAGCAATAACAACAGAAGCAGCATCGAAGACAACTGGCCTGATGCACAGACTGAGAAGAGTAACGCCGCAAAAATGTCCCTAGCAGACCTCATTGCCCAGCACCAGACCGGAAATGGCTCCAGCATAAAGCAAAGGACGAACAGATTCTGGACATATATCGGAAATCAGCACATGGCACACCATCCCGAGATGTACTCACCGGCTGAGCTTGCAAAGCATGGAGTATCAGCTGCTACATCTCCTGGTCATTCGATTGAGCTCCCAGCCGAAGATCCTGACAGCCCAGAAGGCACAACAGCATTGCCCTCCCTACGATCACGATACGCCTTCCCGCAGCCACCATCAGGTCTGCCTGAATTTGAGGCCAATGGCAAACCAACAAAAGACAACGCGCCTCAACATCCTCTGTACGGCACGTCCCACGACGCCGCCAAATCGAACGCTGATCTATCACAACAACCTACAAGTCCGAAACCATCTTCAACATCTATGTCAACGATACAGTCAGGATCACAGTTACATTCAAGCAATGCATCCAAGAGAACAGATATACCCAGCATGTGCGAAACAGAATTTGAGGAAGATGATGATTGGGTGTCCACCTACAGCGGAGAAGAAGTAAGCTTGGCCCAGGCAAGCCCTCTAGTCCAGGTACGCAGCATCCCCATTAGACGAAACACCATCGACAGCATCATGAGCCTGTACAACAGTCAGGATAATGGCAGTATATATTGATGAATAATTTGCAATAGCTTCCATACACACGCCACCGTCCATCAGCCGATCCAAGCCCGCTCGAGAGCGCGATTGCGACCTCTTTGCCTGATGAAAAGTAAGTCGGCGTGCCCCGGTGTGGAGCTACTGTTGTGTGACACTGACAATTTTACTTTGGTAGCACTGCATCTGCGCTTGACCGTTGGCTCGCGGCGCAAAAGAGCTCTTCATCCTTGTCGAGGAAGGGTGAGAGGTTGAAGGTTGTACAGGAAGAGGTAGACGAATAAAACCTAGTTGAGAAAGTTGAGCGTGAATCAAGACCTGAAACACACACCTTAGCATACCTCACTTGTCCTCTCTCTCTCTCTCTTGAACAGTGCATCCACGTGAAGCACAGAACGCGGCTTTTCAACACTGAGCTCGGCCACCGACGAAGCCCTTAGTTATCCTAGGTCTGAAAGAACGTCTGGCAGGGCGTAGAGATAGGGACAACTTGCTTGATGATACTGTGTTGTTAGGCGAATGACTCCGTGTCTCGACAAAAATTTCCCGAACGAAGCTTCTTGAAGTTATATAAGTGCAGGCCGAGCACTGTATCGCTAAGCGTCCAGTGCATAGAGTGGTTCACCGCCGTCCACGTCCCGTTGCAAGACTGCTGGTTAGCAGAGATTGCGCGCGTGCTATATACGCACACCTCTCTCCTGAGACCATGAAGAGTGGGACCCGATTTGCATCACTTCCGTTCCTCATGGCCTGCAGGTCTAAGGTCTTCATGTCTCTTCTCGACGTTCCTAGCTATTGTCGAGATCGGTGCGGAGCTGACCTCAGTGAGAGATGAATACCGGAATGTTGAAGCGTAGCGGGAAGTGGCTGAATTGGAAGGCCGATAGAACGTGATTTCGGAAGAGGAAATTGGAGGGCATGAGAAGCAGGTCAAGTAAAGGGTAGGCAGAGAGAGACAGAGAGAGAGAGAGAGAGAGAGAGAAAGAGAGACCCAGAGTTTTGATCGAAGAAATTGAGAGGTCAAGACTGGGCGCTGATGAACTTGCGCCCTTCCGCTGACTGGAATGAACAATGCAAGCCCGAAAAGTCTCGCCGAATACGAGCAGGTAGATTCGAGTTTCGCTAATGATTTTATTATGATCAATCCACCGCCTGTTTCGCAGACATACACACACGTTTATGTCGTGTCTGTCTAGATGTCAATCCAGCTTAGCCTTATTCACGTGTTCAATCCTGGTGTATAATATGCCGGAAGTGCCAATAGTGGCTTTGCGGTTCGAGCTCTGCGCCGAAGCTCTGGTCTGTGCGATAGCGTGGGTCGCTAGAGAGCAAAACCAGTGCTCATTGTCCAGTAAGCATGGCCTCCTTCTTGGCCTTCTCACTGTCTCGCAGCTCATTCATCTCCTCCTTCGACATATTGTACGAGCCCGCAACCTGGTTAAACGGATTGTCTGGATGCTTCTCGAACTCTTTCCGAATCTGATCGATCTTCTGCTGCCGCCTTAGACCTTTCTCATCCTTCATCTCATCCAGCCTTCTCTCCTCGTATGCAGCGTATGCAGCCTTGAACCTTCGCTCCGGATGACGATCGATCTTATCCTTGTTGTCGGTGGTGAGGGAGAGTGCGTCGAGCGCATTGTCGATACCGGTTGCGTTGAGTGCGAGCTCTTTCTTTGAAGATGGTGCATCGAGGCCAGAGAGGTCGAGTCCTCTCGATTTCTTCGCCGGCGCGGCTTTGCCTTTTCCGCCTTTGCTTGGGAGCGAGGCCTCTTCTTCCTTCAAGAGTGAATCTTTCTCTGCCTTCTTGCGAGCCGCTTCTGCTGCTTTTGCAGCGGCAGCGTCTCTGTGCAAATGCTGTCAGCTCTTGCCCTTTTCGCCGCGACGCTGGCCATGTCCAGATCACACATACGCTTTGCTGTTATCCTTTGCGCCCTTGTCCCACTTCTTCGCCTCTTCTGCTGCCTTCTTTGCATTCTCAGCATCTTTCTTGCCTTGCGCCGCCTCAGCCTTTCTGGCCTGGCCCTGCGCCTTCTTGCTATTCTCGCCACCTCCCTTCGCCATGTTGAAGCACTCTTGTTATGCCAAAATCAAAGTCCTACCCCGTCTCGCTTCAGTTGTCGAGTTCTCCGGAAGTGTCGCGTCGTCGTGTCTCGAGTGTTGATCACTAAAAGTTGGGCAGTGACGCATCCTGATGTTCCGATCTCGGCAAACTCACACACCCCGCGCCAGCAATCAACACATGCAGATGCACAGACACCAAAGTAGTGAATTGGTTTCCCAAAAGCGTTACTTTCTTGCGGTAGACGATTACATAGAAATAAGTATGAGCAGCCACTCGAGGGCACCCCATGGCCTTGCTACGGCGAGGCTACGGCGATGAAGAAATGCATAGGTATCTTCTAGGTGGTGGAGTCATACTGTCTTGTGTAGCAATGAAGGCGCTCTGCGATCGATGCTAGCGACTGGTCCACTGTCTACAGCGTGGCGACCGCCGCTCGAGCTATAGAGCGGAGGTGTCCCTTGTCGACGTTCGCCCCAGGCACTGGCCAGATGGTGTACTTGGAGGCATTTTGACTTAGGGCATGGCTTGATGCGAGACACGATGCAAAACTATCCTTCTGACCTAGCCACGCTTCATACATGGCAAACGAGCATAGCAGTGCCTGGATTTGCCGCAGAGTGCACGGAGACATCAGATGGAGGGACAAGTACGTGAAGTCTCAGGACTGGAACTGAGCTCTTTCGCTGTTCTATAGTTAGTGGTGCAGCTGTGAGGAGCTGTCTCCGGAGTGCATTAGGCCAGAACTCTGCTTCCATGCCGCCGTCGTTACAATTTCGGTGAAGCCAGGATGAATTCGTTATGACACAAGACTCCTTCGCATCCATGTTATCAATGTCGTAGTTGTTGCAAGGGTAGCATATCAAGTGTTCTCGAGTGCGAGAGAAGTGCGATTGCTTCCTGTGGCGCGGGAGAAGGAATTTCTAGTGGGACTTCTGAGGCCGTGGCAACGCAGAAAAATGCTTAGACGGGAGACCGAGGTCGGATCGCTGTCGATCGCGACGCGACAGTCACGTGACGGGCGTGAAGCTTTGAGAGCTCGGCTGCTTGGCTGTCCGGAGGGGCAAATGTCAGCCACTTTGGAGAATAGACAAAGAGATGAAGGATGGACGAGATGGTCGATGGTCGATGGTCGATGGTCGATGGTCGATGTGTAGTTCAGAGATGGGGCAGGACAAGCAACAATATCAGTGGAAGAAATGGCGAGTGGGCGTGGGCGTGGGTGGGCGTGGGCGTGGGCGAGTGCTGAGCCGAGCTTGAGAGGCAAGCGTGGGAGCACGGGCCAAGTCTTGCTAGGCGAATTTTGTCAGCGCCGCAGAGGACTCAAAAGCGCAAGACCTCCTCGCATGACGTCGGTCGCTCTTTCCTTCGTCATAGCACACCTGCCTTTCTACACTGCGGTATAGGGTGTTTCGCGTGCGCGGTCACGTTGTCGTCGTAGCAGACGAGCATTATCGAAGACTGGTTGACTCTTGGCCCTCATCCAGTCATTGCCACTTGCTTTGCGCGCTGTGTTTCGCCAAACCCGCAGCATCTCGACGCGCCTCCTTGTTTGAATCGGACGGACAACGGACATTGCGTCACGCACAAGCAGCACCAGAGGCGACGGCCATCGACAGGCCTGATCATTGTTCATCACGAGACTCGACGTCTCCAGGGCAAGGTACGTGGTGTTCCATCCGAGAGGCGCGCAGTCCTTCTGCAGCAGCCAGGCTGCAGCGCTGTTTGCACGTCGCTGGTCGCTGGTCGCTGGTCGCTGGTCGCTGGTCGCATTGCGACAACGCTATGCGTCGCCACTCGCCGTCGCATGCTGCAGAAATGCTCGCGTGCCTTCGCCGCATCGCCCTTCGTCCATCGGCCCAGTCGCGCCGAGTCGCCAGTGCCAGGGCCAGGACCAGTGCCATTGCCATTGCTGTGTGTTGTGGTGTCGATAATGCGACTGACATGCTCGGGTAGGGAAGAGAAGCATTGTGCGCAACCGAGTGTGGCGGAGAGGAAGGAGTGTCAAAAGCAGACGATCAACGCCCGCCGAGCCCAGATACATCATCATCACCAGTGACGTAGGCGCCATGCCGACCTCGATTGCAACACGCTCCTCCGCTACCAATTCACCGCATCTCAATGCCACCAAGAGCCAGACAGCATCGCCGCGCTCCAATCGCACCACGCTGCAGAATTCAGGTATGTCGCTGTCCACTCACTTCCGCCGCTGCCTGGCCACCTGCCGTGCAGCGAACCCGAACCTCTGCCTACTTGCACTTCCTGTCGCAATGACCGGAGCTCCATCGCATCACCGCGCAAAGCGTCATTGCTGACTGTGCATGATTAGATCCAGTGAAGAAGGAAGGAGAGGCGAAGCCAGGTTCGTCGTCACTGCTCTTTGCGACAACACGCCAAGTGCAACCGCGCATTACTAACGCGACATCACAGAAACGTCGCTTCCCACCATCAAGCAACCAGACGACGTCGACAACAAGGAGACCAGCGCTGCACCCACCAATGCGCCCCTCGCTCCACCACCCAAACCTACGCAAAACGGCGACGGCGATTACTTTGGAAACACAAGCCATCTCTCGAAAGAGCCGAACCCGTTCGAGAACGCCTTTGGCAACCCTGCCGAGACCCCGGGCAAGACGCAGTTACCAGGCGTAACGAGCCTGACATCGCCAGCGTCGCTATTACCTGGCAATACACCCGGCTGGCCCGGTTCTCTTCGTCAAGGTCCATTGAGTCCTGCTATGCTGACCGGCCCAACTGGATCGAACGACTATTTCAACAGCGATCACCACTTCGCTGGAAGCTTTCCGACTCCAAACGAGTCGTCGCTTCGCACTGGCTTGACACCTGGCGGTGGCGGGTCTATGTTCCCGCAGCCATCGCCTAATTCTCAAGCACTTTACAACCAACTGCAGAGTGGAGGAGCGACACCCGGTACTTTGGACTTCCACCGCACCGCAATGACAGCTCGAGCGCAGACACAGGCCAACAACTACATTGGCGCACACCCTGCAACGAGTCAGGCGCAACAAAACCCCAACATTCAGCCCGACCTCGACAGCAAGCCATACAATCCGAATTCGAGTGCACAACAAGATAGCCAAGATCCATTCGGATCGCATCAAAGCAACGAGGCTGCCAACGGACTCTTTATGCTAGCACAGGCTGGTGGTCAGCAGCGGAATGCGCAGAGTTATACTATGGCCCCACAGCAACCAGGCTATCAACAAACCGTACAAGACAACCGTGGCGGAAACAAGGCAAGCATCGGCAGCAATATATCAGGGAGCACAGAAGGGATCGACCCGTACTCCGAGGAAGATACCAAGTCCAACCCCCGCAACACACGCGGCAAGAAAGGCGCTGCTGGAAAGGCTGCCAACGGCAAGCGGAAAGCCGAAGAGACACCAGCCAAAGGACCTGCGAACAAGAAGGGTCGCGGGGTCAACGCCATGTCAGAAGAACCTGACGATATGGATGGTAGCCCCGAGGGCGACGACGATAACGTGGATGACAAGGGCAAGAAGATGACAGACGAGGAGAAGCGTAAAAACTTCCTGGAGCGAAATCGGTATGTGTCCGCTTCTGCTCACCAACCTCACGTTTACTGATGCAGCACAGTGTCGCCGCCTTGAAATGTCGACAACGCAAGAAGCAATGGTTGGCAAACTTGCAGCAGAAGGTCGAGATCTTCAGTACAGAGAACGATGCACTGGCTGCAACTGTTACGCAGCTTCGTGAGGAAATCGTCGGCCTCAAGACATTACTACTGGCGCACAAGGACTGTCCAGTATCCCAAGCGCAAGGCATCTCAGGAATGGCCATGCAACAGATAGCTGGCGATACTCAGCACTACGCAAATCCGTATGGCATGATGCAGGGTGGCCCCGGCATGGCACAGCAAGGCCAGATGCCTCAGGGACAGCTACAGAGGAGGTAAAGGATCTTGTCTCCCAGGCATCGGTGGGCACCTTGCTGACACACAAAACAGCTAGGAGCCTTCTGACTCCCTTGACCGCTCCAATTACGGCGTTGCACCGAGCATAGAGTCGCCTTCGAGATACTTGAACATGTCCGACTCATCGCAGGTTGGCAGCCATGGTCATCCCCACAGACTTTGGTCAGGCTAGCCAAGCGTTGGAGCAGGGACTATTTGTAGTATGACCTGTACATGACATTTGTGTATTAGCTTTGGGACGCGTCGGGTGAGGAGGTTTTGTTAAGACTGATGGGAGTTTCAGGCGTCACCAGAGAAGAAATGGGTGGTCTATGTGGCATTTCCTGGAAGGGGGACGAAGTGCCTGGACAGGATCTTAGGCACATGCTACGATACTATGAGTGAGCCCAAAGCAAAATAATTCACATTCAAATCTGCCATTGTACATCGACATCTTCCTGTTCTCCAGCCTTGCCAGCATCGTTGCGTCTTTGAAAAGACTGCCCAATTGGTAGTTCTATTTCTGTTTCACATGCGTGAGTCCACCTGCCCCGCGAGCGCGTGTTCTCCCCAAAACAACAGTCGGAACATTCGCGTCCACCGAGGGGCTCTGCTATATCGTAGAAGACAACATTTCCGCAATGCGAAAAACGCAAAATGTCAAAGTCACAAGAAGAACGCATCGAAAGTGCAATACAGTCATTGCTAGAACGGCTTGTGCCCGCACAGCAAGCCGGCGAAGCTGAAGAGCGTGCCGACCAAAGATGGGAAGACGCAAACACCGCAACGACCGAAATCCTCGCGAGCGCGCCGAAGAGTCAGCTTCCCACCGACGACGCGAATCAAGCGGCAGACTCGATACGAGCCAAGCTCCTACGCGAGAATGCAAGTCCCGAGAAGGCGGCGGTGTTCAGCAATCTGTACGCGCGATTGCTTTCGCAGCCGGTGCTGAATAACAAATGGCAAATTCTCTACTTCTTGTTGAAAGTGAGCGAGAGCGAACAGACCAATGGATACGGGCATGATGAGCATGGACAGGAGGCAGGCATGCCACAGGTGGATCGCTCCATCGAACAGCAGGATAGTGAAGCCGAACTGTACGAGGAGAAGAATGAGGTCTTTGACGAGGCATTCGCCAGAAACGGTCTTCCAAGGGTACCGACAGATAGCACGAGTACGCGAACGCCAACGAGAGATGGAGAGAAGCCAGTGCCGACAAGACCGCGTACTCAACCGACACAACCTGCTTCTGCCCCTACGCCAAATCCGCAGCCCACGAAAGCAATGGACGGTCTGGAGCCGGCAGAATCTGCTCTTTTGCGAGACCTGCCCTTCACGTTGCAAGGCTTGTCATCGACGCACTTGCCCTTTGCCGACAAGAAGTCTTTGCAGCTTCCCACGACTTTGCCTGTGCCAATTCTAGCCCTTCTCCACCAATTGGCGGAGCCCTCTCTACTGTACAAGTCACTGGCAGAATTCATAGAGACGCAGGAAGGAGGCCTTGTTGGCCAAAGTCTACGTTCGGCCATCGGACAGGAATTGCGGTCATACTTGAGCCTTGTCGCGACCTTGGAGGCTCAAATACGACGAGCGCTCACCCAACTAGACGCAAATGCGTCGGATCGTGGTTTAGGCAAGGCGGGCGTGACTCTAAAGCGATGTGTGGTCTGGACTCGAGAAGCAACTCTCGGCCTGCGACTTATGAGTATGATGGTGGAGGCTGTGCGAGGCAAGAAGGGTGGCGAGCTGATCACGCTCATCCACAACTTCTCATCGCAACATGGAGATCCATTTGTCCACACCTTCGCAGAAAGACTGCTTCCGCAGATCACGAGGCCCTTCTACCACATGCTGCAAGCATGGATCTACAATGGCGAGCTTGAAGACCCTCTTGGAGAATTTTTCGTCATTGAGAACCACGACTACGAAGACGGCGGTGCAACCAGCGTCTGGCAAGACAAGTACCGCCTTCAGGAGAACATGATACCATCGATCACCGCGGCAGATTTTGCGACACGGGTCTACCTGATAGGCAAATCCTTGAACTTCATACGCTACGCCTGTGGGGATAGCGCCTGGGTCGAGTCTTACAGCAAATCTGCGACGCGAGAGCTGAAGTATGGCGACACTGCGACGTTATCTTCCAGCATCGATGAGGCGTACAAAACTGTCATGGCGCGTCTGATGACACTCCTCGAATCAAAGTTTGCGCTGTCGTCGCATCTCCGCGCAATGAAGAAATACTTGTTGCTAGGCCAAGGCGACTTCATAGCTTTGCTCATGGAGTCACTAGCACAAAATCTGGATAGGCCAGCAAACAGCCAATACCGACATACCTTGACAGCCCAGCTAGAACACGCCATTCGGAATTCAAATGCTCAGCACGACAGCGCCGATGTACTTAGGAGGTTGGACGCTCGAATGCTGGAGCTGAGCCATGGCGAGATTGGTTGGGACGTGTTCACTCTCGAGTATCGTGTCGATGCTCCTCTGGACGTCATTGTCACGCCCTGGGCAGGCAGACAGTATCTCAAGGTGTTCAACTTCCTCTGGCGTGTCAAGCGCGTCGAGTTCGCCCTGTCATCGACTTGGCGGCGGCTGCAGACTGGTGCTCGCGGCGTTTTGGGTGCGGTGGGCGATAAACTCGGAGCCGATTGGAAGGTCGCAAGGGGACGTCTCGCAGAAATGATTCATTTCATCGACCAGTTGCAGTACTATGTCCTCTTCGAGGTCATCGAGAAAGGATGGGCTGATCTGCAAAAGAACATTCGCAAGCCGGATGCTACACTGGACACACTCATTGACGCTCACACAGAGTACCTCCGAAACATCACCCGGAAGGGACTGCTGGGTGCTTCTGGCATGGTCGGTCTCGATTTCACTACTCAATTGCATGAGCTTTTCAAATTGATGCTCGCATACCGCGACGCGTTGGACAGCCTATACTCTTACAGTGTGGCAGAGTTTACTCGGCGTACAGACCTAGCTGCCCGTATCGAGACACGTACCAGAGCCGGAAGATGGGGCATCACTGAGGCCGACGAGGATACAGCGCAACCATCACCGCTCTTCCCCAGCTCCAGCTCCACTCGGTCCAGACTTCGCGAGCGTGAGACAGATTCTCCTATCCCGCCTTTATTGCCACTGCAGGGAGGCCTTGAAGGCGAGCGAAATATGCTAGCGGCACTTCGACAACGACTGAAAAGTCTTGAGGTTGACTTTAAGAGCAAGGTCAACATTTTGCTTGGAGACTTGGCGTATCAACCCGACAGCGACATGAGATTCTTGGCGATTGCCATGAACTTTAACGATGTGTATGCTCCGGCTAAGAGAAGGAGAGCAAAGCCAGGACCGGAGAAGGACAAGACTACGATGAAAACAGCAAGTATCGCTACGACCGCCGCGACCGCGAGAGCGAGTACCAGGGGTGAAGATGGCAATAAGGCCTGATCAGGATCTTTCGGTACACAGGCAATCCCGGTCCGATGCTATGCGATAGGCTGCGAGCATCCTGAAGAAGAAGCGCATGGCGTTACCTAAGCATAGCCCAAATGCGGACTGAAATATAGTCAAGCAAGCGAGGCTGAATATTTTTCGCATCTTCATGATCGGACTCCAATGATGATGCCTAGAGGTTATGCTATAGAGCTCCGTTCCCAAGAGCCCCCGCTAACACGGCTAGCGCGGACATGTCAACCCGCGCGACTCTACTGGGTACTTCACTTGCAACGCTTGACGAGCTTTTGAGAACAGCAAATCGTATCCTCGCATAGCTGTCTTGTCCGAGGTTGGGGAGGTTGGACATGAGCGGGGCCTGCGGTATGGCTTTCACGCCGCTTAACGTTTACCAACAATGGGGCGTGAACATCAACAACCGGAAGGCGTGAGTTTTCCAGTGCCTGGGCTTCAGGTAGACTTGATCATCGCAGAATCGTCCACATCAAACTCGACTGTTCAAATACTACTAGCGACCAGAAGATAATAATCCACGACACGTTCAATTGCGAAGCATGCCTCACATTCAGGAGCCGGGCATACAGGTACCTGATCATCCACAATGCGAGCCACAAAAGATCCGAATCATTCACGTAGGAGTGGGTGCTGCTGGCATGCTTTGTATATACAAAGCAAGGAAGATGTTGACGAATTATGAGCTGGTATGTTATGAGAAGAATGATAGCGTGGGAGGTACTTGGTATGAAAACAGGTACCCTGGGTAAGATCACCTGAATGAAAATTTCTTGCACCTAGCAGCATCCTCGCTGATGGACATGCCCATTCTCGCCTTCCAGCTGTGCTTGCGACATCCCAGCGCACACATACACCATTCCCTTCTATCCCAATCCAGACTGGAGCGGCTACTACGCCTATGCTTCTGAAATTCAGGAATACTTCCTGAAGTTCTATCACGAGAACAATCTAGAACCCTACATCGTCACAAACACCGAAGTCATCAGTGCCGAGTGGGACGATCTGAAAGCAATCTGGAACGTTGAACTAAAAGACCGCAAATCTCACAAAACTTTCTCTGACCACTGCAACATCCTCATCAATGGTTCCGGCGTCCTGACGAAATGGAAATGGCCAAAGATCGAAGGCCTTCACGACTTTCGAGGCACCCTCGTCCATTCTGCAAACTGGCCCAAAGAGGACATCGACCTGTCTGGCAAGCGAGTCGCTGTCATAGGAACAGGAAGTTCCTCCATCCAAATCGTCTCTAGCATCGCGGACAAAGTCGATACGCTCTCTGTTTTCATGCGAAACGTCACATACATTGCTCCTCAATTCGGTGCAAATATCACGAACACCCAAGCAGACCCTGAAGCTCAAGATCCAGCTGCGGCAGGCAAGCACTCTTACACCGAAAAAGAGAAACAGCGTTTCCGAGAAGATCCAGAATACTTGCAGGACTACAGGACAAGGATGGAGAAGTCTCTCGCGGCGGGTTGGGATATGTTCTATCGTGGCAGCGAGCTGAATTTGAAGTTCAAAGAATTTGTTCAACATTCTATGAGGGAGAGGCTTGGGAATCGAGACGATCTCAAGGAGAAGATAATTCCAGATTGGAGTCCAGGGTGCCGTAGATTGACGCCTGGCGAAGGTTATCTTGAAGCGCTGACAGGGGAGAATGTGGACGTGGTTTGGGGAGAGATCTCGCACATCACCTCCCACGGCCTCGTCCCATCATCATCAACTGGACGCGAGATCGAAGTCGACATCCTCATCTGCGCCACAGGTTTCGACGTCCAATTCCTCCCACACTTCAAACTCGTCGGCCTCGGCGGAAGAATCATGCAAGAACAAAAAGATCCGAATATCTACGCCTCAATCGCACACCCAGGGTTTCCCAATTATTTTGTCGTGAATGGCCCCCGAGGGAATTGGGGCCAGGGTTGTGCTTTGCCTTCTCATGAGACGCAGATGGAATACATCATACAGTGTGCGAAGAAGATGCAGGAAGATCAGATTAAGAGTATGTTTCCGAAACAGAACGTGACGGATCAGTTGAATGAGTATATGGATGCTTGGCATGCGAAGCATTCGATTTGGAGTGAGGATTGTAAATCTTGGTGAGTGCTACGACCCCGAGAAACCTCCGAGTCTAGGGTGGTCGCTGACTTCTGTAGGTATAAGGAGAACACGAAAGATGGAAGGGTATATATCTGGCCGGGGAGCATGTTGCATCACTTGAAATTCCTGAAGCGACCAAGATTTGAGCATTTTGAGATTGAGTACAAGGATCCAGATAACATATTTGCATTCCTTGGGGATGGGAGAACGATTGGGCAGGTCAAACATGGAGCTGATGTCCCTGTGCCGTATATCAGGAATCGAGAGGATGAGGTTTGGGACATTGAGTAATCTGGTAGAGAGGGATTCGTCATAAATGTCGATGATCTTCTGATGATCGATCGTAGTATTCCCACATGCTTCCACCATGGTTCCAGAGTGCGAGGTCGTACTGCCGATATTCTGTGGGCTTGTATACCCTTTTGCCGACCCTTGTGTAAGAGCCTGCAATGGTCGTGTCGTCGGTCTCTGATGCAAAAGTTGAAACGCTCCTCTCCAAGGAAATTGACCCAACGTGATTTGAGAGGTACGCCTGTATAAAAGCACTCCACTGGTGGCCACATTTGCCTTCGAATTTCCTGGGTCTCACGGGTGAGAGCTTCTTGTTTCTGCGCGCGTCTTCGCTGCTTTTGAGCAGCTGGCCAAGATGTTTCTGTTAGTCATCAGGATCACAAGCTGACAAACATGCACGAAGGTGTATCGCACGCTCTGCGCTGCTGTCGTCGAATGCTGAGAAACCATCTCCCAGAATGCATTCGTTCTCGTGAAGGACTCTTGGCAAGTTAGTCTACTACGAACGCCCAAATGCTATTCAATTTCCTCCGGCCCATGCCGTGCTGCACCACGAATTTCAATAGATCCACGCCTGCGCTCAGAGTATCTTGCGATTTCGCACTATTGGTAGACGAGCATTCCAGGCACGATTGACGACCTCGAAGTTGTGTCCATTTTCTTACCGGGGCCGTGAAATAGGACGTGCAGTGATGGTTTACGGCGGTCTTCAAGAGGAACTACAAATTGACGTAGTTACAGAGAACATCACCCAGCGAGAGATCGTGGTGATTGTGCCGAATCTGGTGAGCACATACGTTTTCCTGCGCAAAGATAGCCGCATCATCCAGCGCGCCAATGATTCGTGCGTCGGATGTTCTTCGCAACGCTTCACTGCTTACAGCAGCTTGCCAGAGGTGGTGACAGAAGACTCCTTGCCGGGCTTCTTTGCCACAATTGGGTTCCGATGAGCTTGCAATTGGCGAGAACCAGCTTCAGTGGGAAGTCACCGTCGTTCGAAGTATTGTGGAGTGCGGCCTCGCAGCGAATTATGAATTTCTTCAGAACGCAGGAAGTCGAACACTGTTCGGTGCGGAAATGAGACTCTGCGCCCTGACGACATATGCAAGAGGCCGCCGCACGATACGTTGAGCCGACTCGCAAGGGATGCCTTGATCTGCTGAAGCTGGAAATGATCCAGTCGCTGGAGTGGCATTTCGAACACTGAGTTCGGATCCGAAAGATATTTGGTCTCCATCAATGGCTAGAAGTAGGACCAGCCCATCAGCTCGAAATCTCCAGTGGTGTGACGGTAAGACGAGCCGAACTTTGCAGTGCTAGCAAACAAGGCCAGTTGCAGCCTTGCAGGGCAAGTGCCGTTATTGACCCCTCCCGCCGTGCCGGCAGAATCCTGTCGTAGATCATAGTACGCAGGTATGTGGACAGTTCCGCCGAGAACTCGTTAAGGCAGATCTGTAGGTCCTCTGCAGAAGCTCCCGGTGCGAGACGTTCGCACATGGACACCACCACAAGACGGGTCCAAAGAAACACACCCGATGCTTTATCAGCCATAGATCCTGCTACTGTTGAGACATTCGAAGAGACCAGCGTTGTGCCAGGGTCAGCGAGGTCATGTGCTTCCGTCAATTGTGTCCTGGAAAATGTCTTCTGTCTTCATACGTGAGATCTTTAAGCAGAATTTGATTATGAATCGACCGGAGAAGCTGACTGAACGTCTCCCAAGGTCGACTGGCTATGCATATCTTCACATTTTCCGATGGTACCAGGTCGAGAAGTCTTTTAGAGAATTGTTGCTGTGAATAGTGAGGGTGATACTCGTCCAGTCCATCAATGAAGAGGCAGCAAGCGAAATCAGACCGGCCAACAAGACTCTGTAGGCATGACCATAAGTCAGCCATGGAGAAAGGTCGCGGATTTTCCTTTTTTGTGTGATTCCAGCGGGCAGGCGTGACGATCCTCGATATGATCTCAGGCACGCGTTGACAGACCTGATACAGGAGCCCACGTAGCAGACCCTCGAAGGACTTCTGTGTCACGGTGGCCGGAAACCAGAAAAAAATGATGGCCAATTATGAGGTTTCGTGCACCAGCCCACGCTTCCAGCAGGCTCGTCGTCTGATCGCTATCATTGATCATGTTCATCAGCGTCGATTTTCCCAAGTCTGCTTTCCCGGAGATCCAGAAAGAGCGATCATCTGATTCCTCACTGGGCCAGGTGGAAAAGGCGCTTTTGTCCTTTGAATCGAGGATCCAGTTGTATGTCTCTTGTGCAGCTTCTGGATTGTCCTGTCTGTCTTCCATTCCGGGGTATGCCAAAGTCTGCAGGACTCTTTGAACTTTGATCCCCGGATGGACCATGATAGTTGATGATCTGGTCTCTATAGACGTGTCCATTATGTTGCACGGCGAAGTCGCCGACCTGTATGTTAGAGTAGACATTCTGAGGAGAATCAGGCGTGCGCATCTTCCCACACAGATTCGACCAAAGGTAGCCCATACACATGTTGCATGATACAGTATACTCGACAGACTTGGGTTGTATCAGTCTGCAAGATCAAAAGCCTTCAGCATGCGCTACTTCAGCCCCTCGCCATGTTCTAAAGCCGCCTGGCACAGCGTCCACGCATGGCCATCCCGCATGGCCATCCATGGAAGACATTTTGGTATTTATTCGAGGGAACGCTAGAGTGAGAGTGGGTGTCGAAGGAAAGAAAGAGCACCTGCTGACTAAGTGTGCCGCGACTCAAGAACGTGGAAGCTTCAGCTTCGTCGCGTACCTCGACCTCTGGATCTTTGTTCTCGAAATTGGACTCCCGTCTGAGGTGCACTCAGTACTTTGCTGGCAGAAGGCGAAGCTGGCTATCACGATTGGCCTGGCCGCGAAACGTGCCTTGACGACTTGCTCGTACACGTCATGCCCAAAGAATAGCAGGAATCCGGGAACGAATCTTAGCAACATGGGTCGGCGAGAGTCATGCGGCGCATAGCGGAGCGATGAGCAGATCGACCATAACGGGCGTGGCCTTGGGGCAGCAATAGAGAATCTCTGCTACTTCTGAGGCAGTGGGAAGAGGAATCTGGAGTCGAAGAGGCTGGGGCAGGAGACAAATACCGAGCAGTGTTCGCTTGAAGGATTGATTTGCTGAGCGAGTGAGCATATATTAATGCATGAGAAAGCTAATCTTTCCACTGCCAGTGCTTGCGACACCATTTGATGACATATACCAATGCAATCAAGACTGGAACCTCGATTAAAGGTCCGACTGTAGCAGCCAGTGCTTCCTGACTGCCAGCGCCGTAGACGGACACGACCACCGCGATTGCTAGTTCAAAGTTGTTGCTCGCGGCAGTAAAGCTTTGTGTGCTGCTGACTTTGTATCCATATCCAGACTTCCACATCATCCAAGCTGTGAGCGGGAAGATGACCAAGAAGTAGACCACCAATGGAGCACAAACTCTCAGCACGCTTGTGATCTGTTGCACCACATGCAATCCTTGCGATCCGAACAAGACCACAATGGTGTACAGCAGACCGATCAAGCTCCAAGGCGCGATGAAGCGAATGAAGTAGAGCTGATAATTCCTCTCGCCCAAGAGTCTCCGAAGAACCAGCCTGGTAATCACTGCAGCTCCCAGAGGAATACCAAGATACGCTGCAACACTTGTCGCCACATCCGAGTACAGGTCTGAGCCGCCATCATTGGTCCCTGGAGCAGGATCGTGACTTACGACGGTGACATAAAACACCGCCATAGGCGCAAACAGCACAATCTGCAGAATGCTGTTGAAAGCAACCAGCACAGCACAATAATCCCCATCTCCACCAGCCAGATCGGTCCAGATCAAGACCATTGCAATACACCTGGCCACGCCCACAAAGATCAACCCATCTCTCAAATCTTGTCGATCTGGTAAGAACGCCCATGCGAGTCCCGTCATGAACAGTGGTGCAATGATCCAGTTGAGGAAAAATGAAATGCCGATCTGTTTCCAAAGCATACGTTCTTTGAGTAGAAGGTGAAGAGTCTCATAGCGGACTTTGCAGAGAATCGGGTACATCATGACTAGCAGGCCGATTGCTATGGGAATTGAGACGCCAACGAATTCGCCTCTCTGCAAGGCAGGGCCGGTCGATGGAACGAGGTTGGCGAGAATTATGCCTAGGGCCATGGCGAGGAGGATCCAGAGGACGAGGAACTTGTCAAGTAACGAGAGAGCTTTGAAAGGTGGTGGAGAGGCTCCATCGTCGTGAGGTTTTGGTCCGGCTTCAATATCAAGATTGTTTTGATTTGATTGTTTTGATCGTTTCTCGCCTTGGGTGTTTTCGCTTGATTGGCGACCAAGACCTGCGTCTGATCTTTGGTGGTGGAGGGTTCCTTTCTCGACGGTGTCCATTTCGTGCGTACTGTATGATGTGAATGGGGTTTTGGATCAGATCAGTCTTGGTCACAAGCAGCCTGACCCATTTTGTCTATATTTGAGGCGAACACATGGATGGTCTCGGTTAGGCCAATCAGATGGAGGTAGTGACAGCCTTCGCACCCAAGCCGAAGTCTGCGAGAGAGCTGCCCAATCAGAACACTGCGGTCTGACCTGACTTCGACTTCGGCCTCCAAGTGTCATGTGACGAGTGTCATGATATTCTTGAAGCATCACTATGTTCACGAACCGTTCATGCTTCTACTTTGTTCTCCACCTCTTTCCGCCTCCTCGAGCTTCTCCGCCGCAGTCGAGTGTCACTTTGCCGGCTGATTGAAGCTGGCGCGGAGAGACTGGGCCTACGGCAAGCATTGGCGGTGTTGAATCTTGATCCACTGCACGGCGTGGGAGCTGAAGCTGCAGTAGCTTGCTGCACTCCTATGAGGTGCGACGAAGACGTGAAAATGGTGGAAGCCTTCTCCGTTTGGATGCAGCAGGCTAGATGTGTACAAATCGACTGATATATATGCAAAATATGAGAAAGCTGCCCTCGATGCCATTTTTACGCATCGCCAACAGCAAGACATGGCAATTAGATCACAGTCAAGTACTTACAACAAGCTCGTGACAGGCTTTGTCGCCCTTGGATCCTTGACCTATGGCTACTGCACTTCTGTCATCAGTAGCACCATCGGGCAACCAGGCTGGTATCAATACTTCAGTCTGCCGCAACAAGGAGAGCCGGGCTACGCTGGACGAACGACGTCTACAATCGCGACCGCCAATGGAGTCTTCAGTGCAGGCGGCGCTGTCGGAGCATTGTTCGCAATGTGGGCAGCGGATTACTTTGGTCGAAAGCGCAGCATTCAGATCGGAGCCGTATTCTGCATGGTAGGTGGAGTTTTCCAAGGCGGTGCAGCAGCCATGGCCATGTTCCACGTCGGCCGCGTTCTCTCTGGCATTGGCATCGGCATCTTGGTCACAGTGTGTCCCATGTACCTCTCAGAGATGTCGCCGCCTTTCATTCGAGGCTGGCTAGTTGGCCATCACCCCATATTTCTGGTCTTTGGCTACATGCTATCCGCGTGGGTCGGTTACGCATGCTATTTCGCCACGCCTGTCAACGCAAGCCTCGCATGGCGATTTCCATTGTGCTTGCAGTGCTTGCCGCCAATGATACTGCTCATTGGCAGTCCTTGGGTACCGAGGAGTCCAAGATGGCTCATATCGAAGGGCAGGCTGCAAGAGGCAATGGTCATCCTTCAGAAGCTGAGAAGATCGTCCGAGGACCCCAATGCAATGGCGGCCAAAGAGGAATTCTATCAGATTTCGGAGCAGCTGAGACTGGATCAGCAGAAGCTGAGAGACACGGGCATGACTGCATGGAAAGCTGTCTGGATGAAGAAATCGTATCGCTGGAGGATGGCCATGGGCTTTCTCATCCAATGGGGAGCTGAATTCGCCGGACCTCTGATCATCAACAATTACGCGGTCATACTGTATACGAACCTGGGACAAACTGGAGGCATGCCTCTTCTATTATCTGCGGTCTGGCTCACGACTGCCGGCCTGATCTACAATCCTTTAGGTGCTTGGCTGCACGACAAAGTGAATTCTCGCCGATGGATGTTTATGATTGGACTCGCAGGTTGCTTGGTCACCACTTCCTGCCTCTCAGCCATGATTGCAAGCTATGCTGGTACCACGAACAAAGTCGGCAACGGGTTCGGAATCTTCTTCATGTTTCTGTACCTGGCATTCCAAGGCACAGGCTGCGACACCACCATGTATCTTTGGATATCCGAGATTTTCCCGACAGAGATCAGGTCAATTGGTATGGGATTCAGCCTCTTCGGCCAATTTGCGGCAACAATTGTCCTTTTGCAGACCGCGCCGATCGGGTTCGCACAAGTCGGTTGGAAGTATTTCCTGCTGGTAATATGCTGGAGCATCGTCTTCATTCCCGGTGAGTCTTTCGCGATGCACAGCTCGAGACCTTTACTGATTGTAGGCAGTCGTATATCTCTACTTTCCAGAGACAGCCAGGTTGACCTTGGAAGAGATCAACCAGAAATTTGGCGACGATGTTGCAGTACATCTGACTGATGCCACAGCCGCACAACGACGTGCACTGGATCATGCTTTGGACTATGATGCTCATTTGACGACTTACTCAATGGTTGGATCTGAGGACAAATCTGCTAGATCTCCCTAATCGCATTGCGTTGCCATAAGTATCATGCGGACGAAATAGATTCAACTAGCTAGATGTGCCATGTGGACTGTCAGGCTTTGAACAGCCTCCAAGCTTCACATCATTTTCGGCCAATTTCTTGCCAGCTGCCTCGGAATTTGTATTATCTTGCGGATCGTCGAAGATCAACAAGCCACTAGTGAATGTGGCACTCATGCGGGACCCAATTGGAACACACACGAGTCGAGGCGGATTCAGTCGGTTCCGGAGACGAATGTGGAGGCGATGAAGATCGAAGGGGCGAACATGTGTTTGGATATATAATTTGCAGGTGTTGCAGCGTTGATCTTGAGAAGTGCGATCGCACCGAGACAGCAACACCGTCTTCTAAACGAATCAGCCGAAAACACCGCCAAGAAGTCACCAACGAAAGCCAACCGCCACTATGCAGCTTCAGAACCCGGTCGCAGTTCTCCTTGCCTGGCTCACATTCGCGGCCGCATCACCGATCATCGAGACGAGAGAAGCACAGCTCGATGGCGCACTTTTGTGTCCTTTGCTCGGCACGCCTCTATGCGCGCCTCAGTGTCGTCTCATAACTGGAGCTGACGGACAATGTGCGCCAAACGGGTGAGTATCAAATTGCGAGGAGGTATGCAATGACATGCTCAAGGTTATCCAGCAAATGCTACTGCGCCGACGACAATGGAACAGTTCTGAACTGAGTGAGGAGGATAGTGCCTACGTAGTCGATGCATCAGCTGAGAAGCGCATCACCGTTCTTGCTCACTTCTTGATACTACACCTTGCCCACCACGTTGCAAGCTCACTGCGTCTTCCATGCTATTATGATACTGAGGTATACAACTCATCTCGTATCCGCAAGCTGGACCGCTTGTCCCGACCAACGCTGCCGGACTTGTCTTGGATTCTGTTTGATTTCTCACGGTGCCTTGGCAAGACATGGCATTCCGAGGACTCATGGTGGCATCACGAGCAATCGGGAAGCTGATCGAGGCAGTGCTCGCGAAACCCCAGGCCCGGGTCTTATCATGCTTCTTGGCTACGCGTGTCGCTTGCTCCACGTGGATGGACGCAGAACTCGTTCTTGGCTGTCACGGGAATTCTCTGTGGGCGTGTCAAGCCTCACGATGGAATACCGAAAATGAATCCCGGCCCAGTGGGCAAGCAAGGAGTTCGTCGGCCTTCCCCGGTCGTTTCTCCATGTCCGGAACTGGAGTTGTAGGGATGTTCAATATCGGCGACTGGCCGACGCTTCCAACTCCATGTTACCTGCGTAATCGACGAATGCCAATTGGCCATCACCTTGGCCTAGATGCTTGGGGCTTCGTTCTCTGTGCACTGGACTATGACGCTGTGCTCGAACTACTCCCGCGATCCGCACCAAAGTTGGTGATGAGGCATGCTTTGGAAGCCAAGGGTCAGGATGAAGGGGCCGCAAGGCAATCTGCTAATGCTACAAGTTCGATAAGCAACACGGAACTCTACCGCTGAGTGTTGATATATACCGTCGTTAACCTCCAGCACCTCCTCAGAATCGAGCGTCTACGGTGAACGATCTCGGCTCGACAAGATTCCGAACAGATCAGCAGAGTCCAGCAACGTGTAGCATTGCGATGAGGCGATTTTTGGGCAAGGTGCTTGCTCTTGCTTTTCTACCTTGTAAGGAGACGTACTGCGACTCAAAATGATGCACCCACTGATGCTGTGCAGCCGCAATCGCCCAAGCAGCTGTGTCCAGAACATGTCCTTCTTCAACGTCGGGCGTCTGCTATTCACTTTCCATTCCCGACCAGACAGCACAATCTGGTAATGGCGACATCTTCTTCCAGGTCTCTGGACCAGCGACCTCGCACGAATGGGTCGCGCTTGGCCAGGGCGAGGGCATGTCTGGCGCCAACATATTCGTGATATACTTGTCTGCGGACGGAATGAACGTCACTGTGTCTCCTAGGTTGGGAACTGGACACACTGAGCCTCAGCACCGAGAAGGTCAAGGCGCAAATGTCACCCTTCTGGAGGGATCTGGCGTCGAGAACGGCACATTGACGGCGAATGTGAGATGCGCTGGCTGCTCTTCCTGGAATGGAGGTGAGATGAACTTCGCCGGCACAGGCGGTAGCTGGATCTACGCCTCGAAGTCCGGAACTCCCATTCAATCCGATGACCTAGGCTCCGACATCTCTTTTCACGACGACCACGGCGTCTTCAACTGGGATTTTGCAAATGCTAAAGGAGGTGCAGTATCGACAAATGCGAACCCATTCGTGGCAGCTACAGCCTCCGAAGCAAGCACACAAGCAACTGGTGGCGGTGTATCGGATTCCTACATCATCGCTCACGCTGTGTTCGCTTGCCTTGCCGTTGCCTTCATCCTCCCGATCGGTGGCATTCTCATCCGCGTCGCCAACCTGCCCAATTTAGTCATCATACACTCCGCGATCCAGTACCTCGGGCTTTCCTTCTACATTGTCGCCTTCGGTCTTGGAGCCTACTACGCATCGGAAGAGGACTACTGGAGTGACCGGCATCCAATTATCGGCACAGTTGTCTTTGGCCTCATGCTCACACAGCCGCTGTGGGGTATCATTCATCATCGCATGTACAAGAAGACGCAAGGCAGGACCATCTCGTCTTGGTTCCACTTAAGCGTTGGCCGTATCGTCATTCTCCTAGGTATCATCAACGGAGGACTTGGTCTCCAACTTGGGGGAAAAAGCAAGGGCGCCAAGATTGGTTATGGTGTCGGCGCCGGCATCATGGGATTGCTCTACATACTGGCGATCCTGTACGGCGAGAATAAGCGACGTTCCTCACGCAGGAATAAAAGCGCCAGTGGCGAGGGCCATATAGACGGCCACAAGATTGAGCACAAGGTCTCTCAGAATTCGTAGGCCATCAGATTGCTGGTCTGCTGTGTTTACAATTGCTTCTCTGGTCTCTCATGAGGAGAGGTCGAACCCTGAATGGAAATATTCCTCCTCGACAATTGAAATGAGCTACACCTTTTTTCGAGCGTTGCAGGCTCTTGTCAGCTGGAGTCTTCTCCATGCAGCCTTCGTGTGGCAGCATTTCTCGAGACTTGTCCGGCTCATTTTGTTGTGCAGATTCAATATCCGCGCTGCAGCCTCTAGGACTTTCTTGACTGCTGCACTGAACGGTCCAGAGACAGTGATCGATATTGCTCACCGCCAAACTTACTATGAGCAGCTGTCCTGTTCCGTAGCATGGAGTACTTCGTCAGCTGCGTTCTTTTGCCAATGGCATTGGCAGCAATGCTAAAGCAATAGAAGCCATTGCGCCCAAGCCAATCTTGGAGGATGGCAAGAAAATCCGAAGGACCCATTCCCATTTGTATAGCGCTTGCACCCTCGTCGAAAATCATTAATAGAGTCGATACCAGTAGGGACGACATCAACGACACGTCGCAGGCCCCGGACAAAACAATCAAAATGTCTTCGCTACCCGCCATGACGACCATAGCGTGAGGGGAATCAACCACACATAAGAGCCAAGTATTCCGCTCAGCCCTTTCCCACTCACTGTTCAACGCTCGTTACGTCCTCACGGCAGCAACACGACAGCTTTCCTTGATGGAAGTCGCGCTCAATCACTTTCGATCTCGCGGCTGCCTAAACATCAGTCAGGCGCACTTCCGCATGCCGAGCGTCGGGTTGACTACACCTACCTCACTGCTCACTGTCGTCCAATGCCTTCCTTTTGTCGTGACGAGTTGCAACTGGCCTCCCGCTCGTTTGTTTCCGCCGTCCTCCATTTCGTTATCATCATACAGACAGCGTCAATATCACATCGATACAACCTCAACAAAGCCAAGTGATAGAGCTTTCAACCTCGTCCTCATTATCCAAGTTAGTCATCACGAACAAGATGACTTCAGATGCTCCTTTCCATCCAGCATACCGACACAGCTTCGAACCACAGAATTCTGAGACTTCGCTACCATCCTACAAGGCCACAGAAGAAGCTACCGCCACAGGCGACGCTCGGCCTATGTACCCAATCAATGCCTTCCACTCATCCAGATCACATGGCTATGACCTAGAAGGTGGTCCTCGTCCACCGCCGAAAGCACAACCATATCCAGTGGCGACCGAACTGAAGCCACCAGTCAAGGATCAGACCGCAATACCCAAGGACATAGCAAGCACCCTCGAAAGTGAAGATCCAAGCAACGCTGTTGCCTTCGCAGTCTGGCTGGTCGCATTCGCCATCATCTACGTTATCAACATCATACAAGGACCGGCAGAGCTGAAGTCCAATTGCGACCCCTCGCCGAAAGGGAACGAGACAGTAAGAGTGCGATGCACGCGCGAGAACTACACCCTCCTATTCCTCTGGGCGCTGTGTGTCTTCAAGGCGGCAGACTCAACTTTGCGACTCGTCATCCGCAGCTCGACGAAAGGTCCTAATTCAGCAGCGCGGATGTTCTTCATGTTTCTGCTTCCAGCTGTCAGTGCTGGCATTGCAGTCGGCGCATTTGTGTGGATGGGCATGTGGCCGAGGTGTTGGGCTAAGGACGGATGCATGGAGAAAGTACCGGACACAAGCTTCCACGGCTATCACTATGGTGATCCAATGAAGGGCACCTTTGGCATGGAGCGATTGAATTCCTCAGTTGGGTCGTGATTTCACGGGGTGTACTCTGAAGACGCAGGCGATGGCGAAATCCTCGGGACTCAATGGCGTTTCGTTGATCGGATATCTGGCATGTTCCTGTAATTTATTCTCAGTCTCCGACTTCAAATTCAACCTGTAATTACCTATGTTCGTATGTACGTTCCTTTTCACATTTACTGATGTGGCCGCGGTTGGCTGTTGCCACTTTCGCATCAAAGTTCAATCTCTCAAGAACCTCGAAAACCTGCCTCGTCCATCAACATTCAGCTCCCCAGCAAAATGGCGCCGGCACCGAGTCTCCCAGTACCACTAGTGAGGCTTTGCTGCCCGCAAGATATGGCGGCTTCTGTTCTATCCTAGAATCGCAGGGCTCCCAGAGGGGTAGGCCACCATCAATCCGCAACGAGATCTACGCAATGCACATTGACGACTTATTTGAGCCTTATCTGGAGGAGTGCGAGGGTTGGCGCTTCGAGGACGGACTTGACATCCCATCACTTCTCGATTGACTTCCAGCGAAAACTGCTCAGTCAAGCTCGATGATCTCTACCTTCCTCTTCTCCCCAACGCGTGTCGATGGCCTCGACTGTGCATCTCTTCTTTCATGCAAAGCCTGCGACGTCAAATGCGGTGGCGCTCGTTTCCAGTCTTGGACCACGTCCCAAAGATTCATTATCCTTTCGAAATCTCCTTTCAGCGTTCTGCGCAGCAGATCGTTCGCATCCAGCTTGCCAAGATGACCAACGGCTTTCCCGCATCTCTTGTACCACGCTCTATGCTCCTCTCCGCCGTATTCTACCGTGACCAAGTGTGGGCGCTTCCAACGTCGTTTGTGTTGCCAAACGTCTTTGGTTCCTTGCGCTGGCTGTTTCTGGACGTAGAGCATGATATAATTTTCAAGCACTCCCACTAAACACATATGCAGGGCGTGCTTAACCTCCTCCGATTGGTAAGGATCGGAGTCCAGGACTAGCCTGGCGAGTCCTTCAACAAATGGAAGGTAGGTATTGCCATAATTCCTGCCTGTGGTTCTCTTCGCCTGGTCCAAAATGCGTTCCAGCAGCGTCTTCAAGGCTGCTTCGGACAATGTGTTTGAGCACAGTGCGAATTCGACAGCCAGGAACAAGGCATGCCCTATGCTTGACTGCAGAAGAGGCCCGACAGGCGGAGGTGGCTCCTCCAGTTCACGCCTCCAGTAAGGCTCTGAAGTCTTCGGGCCCGCGATGTTAAAGTCGCAATCATTGTAGAATTTGCCAATATTTTCCTGCAAAATGGCGTTCTGCTCCACCGTGAGCGACCCGCTGGCGCGCAAACGGCCAAAGAAACCAACAAAGAAGCGACCGTTTGCTGCAAAGCGCCTCAGGATCGGCAAGACACTGGGTAGCGGTCAGTACAACCAGAGGAGTTATCTGAATCGCCGCTTACCGTTCGCGCAGAAACCGGGCGGATCTGGTGTGAATGAGCACCTCAGCCAGAGCAGCTCCATCTTCGGGAGGATCATTGATCAGGGAGAAGTCCGCGGATTCTTTGTTAAATGAGTCATCAATCAAAGACGAGCTCTGAGGTTGTGCATCCCGCAACTTGTCAACCATGGCGAATAAGAGACACTCAGCCCAGATCTTCCAGTCGTCGGCTTTTTGAGACAAATCCTCGCCAAAGAGTCTTCGTAGAATGATAAGAAGCTTTGCAAGTGAGTCACGAGTAGTAAGAGCCTGTTCCAGTCTACAATTATCAGCAGTGTACTTTTACGCGGGAGTGATCAGACACTTACATTGGTTGCAATGTCTCCAGCGGTATCTGTACAGCGGCGTCAAGAAGCGTTTCTATCGCATCAGGAGGCAATTCTTGCTTAGTACAGCCAACAGCCTTCGACAATTGGCTCGTCTCTCCAAGAGCTATGAGAGCCTTGACAACAGCCCCCACGGCCTCGTCTGTGAAGGGAAATGTTGTATAACGGCAAAAGTGCTTGGCTCTGGCGGCTTCCGACATTAGATTTACCACCCGATTGCACAGCTCGAGCAGTTCTTTCCTAATGGCTTCGTCACGGGTAGTTGATTCGAGCTTCCGAATATATACCTGAATCAACGCCGAAGCAGCCATTGTCGATTTGGTCAAGAACTTGGCTACCTGGTCACGTTTCACAAGAACAAGTACCTGGCCACGGTTAGCACAGCGACCTAGATTTGGTCAGCACCAGGACCCAGAGTGAAACGCACGTGATCTTTGTAGTAGTCGTCGTAATACGTGCCATCTTCCCATTGTTCATCGCTCTCGTCCGGTTCTCGATCTTTGTAGACGCCGCGTTGAATAATCTGCTCAGGGCTTACCACGACATCGGTAGCCAACAGGTCCCCCTCAAGATCATGAACGCTCCGAAGTTTCAATTCCTTCTCATAGACCTCATAACCAGTCTCATGGTCACCTCTTTTGACCTTTCGTTCCATGCTGGCCAGAAAGATCGCGAATTCCAAGGCCTGACTTGGACGTACAAAGGCCTGTGCTGCACTCAGATCGGAGCCTTTCAGCTGACCAAAGACGAGACTTTGTGTCGTGTACTCATGGTCCAAGACGTGGAGAAGCGTAAATGGTGCTGTGCTCGTAGAAGTCCAAAGCTCAAGACCAGCATTGAGAGCTGCTTGCTCATTGCCTTCAGCGTAGTCGGCTTCAGGCTCAATGACATCGTACAGAAGTCCGAGTATGTGACCGCTTTGAAGGATCGATATGCTCAAGCGCGCATCGGGGTACCAACAGGCATATGACATTGCACTGGGCTCTGCTTTCAACACTTTCTGCTCTTCTCCAATGGAAAGGCTGAACACGCCGCCGATCCGGTCCGAAGGCATTACGATAAGAAGTCTTGCCTTGCTTTCCTCGTTAGTCATTCTGCAAGGCTCATCAGTACTGGTATCGTTTTCCCGATTATGAACTGCATACTGGAGGTCATCAATGGATACATGGCCGCGTTCAAACAAGGCTAGATGCTTCAACCTCGCGGCAAGCTGTACGTGCTCTGGAATGCCTAGAGCAGTCTTTAGATCGGGAAGAAGTCCATTGACAGAGTGCGTGAAGTTTTCGTTGCCAATCTCGACGTTTTCTGCGTTTGTGCACCACGGATTAGGTCCTTGCCCGACTATGGTGTCTCGTCTTTTCGGGAACAAACGGTTTGCATCTTCTTCGCAGAGCGGCAGCTTCATTGTTGAGATAGCACGTTGGGATTCATTTCCAGGCGCACTACGGGACAATCGAGGATCAGTGGCATTCTTCACGACGCCGACACTGGCAAAGTGGCCACTGATACGCCAAGTGCTTGTCGCATGGCGCAGTATGCCTTTTATTTTAGCAGTATCCGGAAACCGATCTTGGCACCTTTCTTCCTCAGTGTCTGATCCTGAGACCATGATTCTTGTTTTGGCTGATTCGGGATGGTGATGATGATACGAGGCGACGCGGCGCGACGCGTTCGCGTTTATAATGCTCGCATGTGCACGGGCCTCCACCAATTTCACAGCACTCGCGAATAGACCACCAGCCCCTTCATCGCCAGCTGCAGCACAGGTACACAGGTAATAGTTCGCCGGCGTGTGGCCTGACTGCAGAAACTCAAGAACAAGATCACTGTCGAGTGCGACCAAAGCCTTCGCAAAGCCTTTCGTGTTACCCTCTCAAGAATGCTCCCTTTGACTCCATGTTCGAAGGGCACGCACTTGTCTGCCAGAGCGGCGATGGCATGCGATCGTGTGTCTGGCCAAAACATCTCTGACTACGCGGAAGTCGTCGAATCCCACGTGCGTGAAATATGGTGAGCCTGCACAATCGCCTGCAGCGAAGACTGCGCCGTCCTTGCTAGCCTGCAGCTGATTAGAGCAGACCTTGGCAGGATCTCGGGAAGTCACTTACTCGATTGAACTCGTCGACAACGATGTAACCTTTCTCCACTTGTAGCCCTGCTCTCGCAAGGCCGGTGCCACCTGTATTTGAAATCCGGCCAGTTGCGGCTAGGACATGAGCATTGAGAGCTATGAACCGACACGGGCATTGCCTCCTTGTTTGCCAGTGTTGTTGACCGATCCTTTCGGGGCTGCTGCGTGCTAAACAGTGTTGCCGAGCAAGAACTGAACGCCTTCGCTCTCCAGAACCTCTTGAACCAGGCTTGCCGCGTCCTCGTCTTCTTTCCGCAAGATGGGGTCGTAGCGACCTGTGGTACTGACTTCAGAACCAAGTCTGCAGAGAGCCTGAGCGAATTCCAAGCCAACATAGCCAGCCCCAAGAATGACCAGATGGCGAGGCAACTCGTTCAGTCTCAGAAGCTCAGCGTGCGTGAGGAGCGGCTATATCTTCGCCAAAGCAGGTATGTCAGGGACGGTTGCTCGACTTCCAGTGCACACAATAATGATCTTGTCTGCGGTGAGCGTGCGCTTTCCGGGCTCTCCATCGATCTCAAGCTTGTTAGGCCCAACCAAATTTGCCCAGTCCCCAGAACAATTCATTTTTATTGGCTTCAAATTTCGCCATGTGCATGTCCATCAGACCATCGATTGTGAGATCTTTGCGCTCCTTCACACCTTCCAGCGTGGCGCTGGCGTTGTCTGAGGCTCTGAGCAAGACCATGCTGGTCACCACGCGAAGCCAAATGAGAGACTTTGGTGGTGTCAATGACATTGTTGCTAGGGGAGAAGGCGACGTTGGGACATGGTCCTCCTAGAGAGCGTGCGATAGTGAGCGAGCTGTCCTTTGAGGTTCGACCAGAGGCGCTCACTTAGCATCGACTTCTCGATAACGGCACACTGTATAGCTCGCGTCGCCGCGTATGTCCAGGCGATGCACTTCCCGACTTCGCCTGATTCCAGCGAGATCAAGACGTGGTCTTACTTCATAATAGTCTGAAGGTCGTTTCCGGCACTAATGCTATGCCATCACGCCGGGCAATCATTAATCCGGGACCTACTCTCTCTGATGCAAGACTTTGTCTCCGCGAAAAATCCCATGCTCAGGCATTGTACATCACCTGTGGCGTAATCTTTCGCGTTCACAGGGCCCATCTGCTGGAAGCTCTGATCTAGGCATTCGCCTGTACCATACTGTATGAGACGGCAGGCGACTGAGCTTCAAGTCACTGCTTCAAGAGCTTTCCACGGCTCGGCTCAATTCCCAGACGCTGGCGCGAAAAGCTATGTACACAGCCGGCCGGTGATGCAGACAGATCTGGCCAGTCGATTCCTCATGTGCTTGGATGCATGATGCATGCAAGCGGACGGTCAGCGTGTCTCACAACAACAGAAGTGCTCTTATTAGTGCTGCTTGCAGCGGAGGTTCGGCTGAGACTGGAGCGGAGAGGAGAGAGGAGAGAGTCGAGAGGAGAGCGAGGAATGCGGCACCGGGTGCGGAGAAATGGTCAGAGCGTCTCACACGTGCGATCACTGCAAGCAGTATCCTTGGCCGTATCTCGGGCTGATGAGAATCATCATGAGATGAAACGAGACAGCCGGTTTGAAGGGCATGCTCAGGCAGATGAACGACACCGCCTTGATTCACTCGTGTGGATTGAGTGATACTCTGACGATGAAGGAAAAGATGTAACTTGAATGTCGTACGGTAAGAGGGCCATCTGCGTGCAGCATAGGAATCATGATAGCATGCCGCGCACAGCCGAAAGCGTGTAGATTATTACTTGATCGTTGAATGACATCGTTGAACGATATCGTTGAATGATATCGTTGAATGATATCGTTCAAAGGACAGAAGAACGGTTGGCAGCGAGGCTAATAAAAATCTCGAGAGTTCATCGCAGATCAAGTAGTCTGAGAGACCCGCACACATCTGCGGCCATATCAACGTTTAATTGGAAGGAATTGTGGAGTTGCATCGTGGTTGCGCCGACCAACGACAGCGCAAACATCATCGACGCCCGGTTTTCTAATCCTCGACTCGCTGCATTTAGAACGGCCATATCCTCAGCCCATCTCGCCACCCCGTATCAGCCGTCATCTTTACCTACCCCCAACATGATCCCTTCGTACATGCGCTGACATCTGCTTTGTTCTTCACGGCATCTCGCTATCCGCGTACGGGCTTGCGTGGGCTCAGCTGGGCCGGGCTCTGCATAGAACTAAGCCACAAGCTACGCACGGCTTAGCATACATATCACATGCAACAAGCGAGCACAGCGCCGACAGCATGGCCTCGTTCCTCCAACATTCTCACAGCAATCGTAGCGCTGGCCGCAGCAACACTTTGCCTTCCTTCACTCACACACCGAAGCTGAGTTTGACAACTCGAAATCTCCGCTCCGGCTCAACACCATCTGCCAGAGACAATGCGAACAATCTGTCGCCTGTGTCTCCCGAGACATTGCGTCGTTCTGGCTCAAGACAAAATAATATGCCCTCATACTCCGCAACTACTTCTCCGCTTTCACCGCTTTCTGGGAGTGTTGGAGTGAAATCGACACCTGGAAACCATGCAAAGTTACATAAACGCCGCGGCTCAGGCTCCCTTCCAGGCCCACCGAGTCCATTTATCAGCAATGGCAACACGTTCACGACGCCATTTGCAACATACGAGGAGCCGCCGTTTCCCGAGCTCGCAGCGTTACCGCAATCGAGTTCCTCGACACCCAAGATAAAACCCTACTTGCGAAAGATGTCGTCTGCGAAAGAAGATCAAGGAACGATCGATCTATCGAAAAGCATGGCCGAGAACGATCGATTGGCAGGTTTGGGCATACAAGACTTCGCAACCAAGTCTGCTGCGGATGTCAGCTTTGCGCATACCGGTAGAAGACCTCATCATCATCATCATCATCATCATCATCATCATCATCATGGACGAACCACGAGTGTCGGATCTCAAATCTCGAATGGGTCTGGTAGCCTCAAACCTGGACAGCCTTTCACGCATCCGATGACCAAGACACCTCGACCATACACTCCACCGGCTGGACGCTCATACGCCTCATCCGTCAATGACGACGATGCCAACGAGAGTGAAGATGTCGTTGAGCATGAATTCGGCCTTGGATCAGGCTTTCGATCGAAGAGAAGCATGTCAATCTCTTCCACACCCCAGACAAATCCCACACCTTTGTCGCAGTCTCACACCGCCAGTGATCTGGGTCTCGTGCCCAAACTTACTAGCACCTCTCAGTCAAACCTGTCCATTCGATCTAATCAATCTGGCAAGTCTGCAAAGTCGAAGTTCGGTCGTCCGCGGAGGAACACTGATCGATCCGACTATGCGCCGTCACCGTCCTCGCGCACGAGTCTCGACAGATCATTTGGGTTTGGTCGTCGATCCGACACCGAGCCGCAGTCGCGCGATCAACGCATACAAGAAGCGCGTCGCAAGTTCGAGGAGAAGGAAGCAGACAAAGACAGGAAAGCACAGAAGGAGGCCGCGAGGAGAAGGGAGACTGAAGAGTCCAAGTCGGCCAAGAAGCAGCGCAAGCAGTCTGATGCGCAGGACAAGCCAAACGCCATGTCCTCCTTGAAGCAGCTGGTACCGGATAAACCGCGCAAATCATCGACCGCCACAGCGACCGGTGGTGCTGAGCAGGAAAAAGTCATTGCACGCAGCTATGAAGACTACAGACCTGCTCACGCTGCCAGCCTTCCGAGGTATGGAAATACGCCTGGCCAGAGCGAGAAAGCTGGACAAGTACAGTTTAGCACCACCCGTGCCTCGCATGACCACAGCAGTGACGGTGGCTGGATGCGCTTCAGCACGTGGATACAGACACGCATGCTCAGCTGCGGTGGTAGCAGAGCATGACGTGGCCAACTTGAAAGATCGAGATATGACAGAAACAATGACATCTCCAGCAACATCATTACTTGGGTTCTAGGGAGGCTAAATTTGTTCATCACATTAGCATTGGGCGCTTTGGTTTTGGATACCCGCATGGTTTTGGCATTTGATTCGGAGTTTTGTTGGATACTGCTCGCTCAAGTGCTGTTGCGAGATGCGGGATGATATATGAGTGATGATATATGATTCTACTTGTTGTGCCGATAGTGAAATACGATCGCACCTCACTGTCTTCTCTCTCTCTCTCTCTCTCTCTCTCTCCAGGAGTTTCTCACCTTGATGAGATGGACTGCAAAGGGTATTGCAACCGCAATGGAAGCTACGCTCCCGGGGTCGACACAAGAATTTAGCGGTACCTGAATAGTATCAATTAGCATCGCGTCAATGGAGAACGATATGCCACCAGGTCGTATGCCTCCAAGGCTGAGAGGCGAGAATGCCACCACATGTCTGCAAACAAGGCTCCCGAGGTGATCGACATGCCCGCCTCGGGTATCCACAGTGATGACAGTTAACCCGACTGCGCTAAACGCGGGACTGACTGAGCACGTGATACGGCTCGGTCTGACTTTCTACCGTGTAGTCGGATAAGCTTTTGCGGGGTTAGCTTTTGCGTACCTACTTATCCTTATACAATCTACTAAGATTAATAATAGCTAAACCTATTCGAATTCTTAGTAGTAACTATTCGAATTACTAATAAACAACCTTATTCAAATTATAAACTAACTAGATTCGAACTATTAAGCTTATTAATATTACTCCTACTTATCCTTCTAAGTACTCTAGTAAAAGCTATTTATATTACTTAAAGTATAGTAATTCGTATCTAAAAGTTATCTTACTTAAATCGATATTATTCGAATTAGGATAGCGTCTTATTTGAATTATGCCTCTCTTACTAGAAATCGATTTACTATTTATAGAAGAAGATCTAAATACCTTTTTAAAAGGCTATAAAGAGTATAAGGATTAGTTCTTTACTAAAGAAAGGATCTATTCTAAGTATATAGACCTTAGTAGTACTAAGACTAAACTAGATAAATCTATTATACTAATACGTAGGCTAACAAACCTAATAACGGCTAAATATATCGAGTTTATTAGGATATTACCTTCGTATCTAGATACCGATAATAATAGGTATATCTTTCTTATTAATCTTTATACTAAGATTAATATTACTAAAGAGACTATAGCGAACGGTTTAGTTAAGCGGATTGTTAAGGATATCGATATATATAATTTAAATAAGGTTAATTCGAATACTCTTTATTAATTATTCGAATTAGATATAATATTTACGAACTATTTAGAAGGATATATCTACTATATAGTATACCTTCTTCGATTAACTTAGATAAGGTACTAAGTATAACAAATACGTATATTAATATAGTAGTATACGTTACTACTAATACCTAGATAATACCCTTTAGTTAATAGACTATATAAGCCTTCTAGACGACTTCCTTAAGTAACTAGCTACCTATCGACGTAAGGGTCCTAATACTACTAAGCTAGATATATAAAAAAGAAACGTAGTAAAGTAAATATAGATTCGAATAAATAGTATAGCTAACTCGAATAATTATTATTCGAATTAGTATAATCTATAATTCGAATACTATCCCTAAAATATATCCCTTTTACTTATATATTCTAGTATATATTTTAGTACCTAAGACCGATTCGAATAATCTATTATCTACTATAATTCGAAGAGCTTATATAGTCTAATAATATAACAATTTTAGCTTTCAAGTATAGGTATCCTACTTCGTATACATCGATTCGAATAAATAACCTATCTAATTCGAATAGTTTAATAGTATTCGTAGATTCTATATTCGCTATTTAAACTAATAGATAAATACTACGAATCGAGATAACTATTTCTTTAGGGCTATTCGATATTCTAATTAGATCGATACCGACTATCTCTAGAACTTCTATATAAAGTCGCGATCTATAAGGTATACTTACTATTACTAAATCAAGTAAAGTAATAAATAGAGGAAATATTATAGTAACGTTATTCGAATAAATCTATCTAATATTCGAATTATTTCTAATCTTTATTCGAATTATTACTAATAGTTATTCGAATTAGGCTTTATATATCTATAAGGTCCTAGAGAGATACTATACTATAGCTACTTAGTATCCTTTTTTAAGCTTATACTAGAAGACCTTATTAAATATCTATACGTCCTATAGATATCGAGAGGTATATATACGTATCCTCTACTACCTTCTAATAGATTACTAATATCGATTCTTAAGGAGATTTAAATCCTAATCGCCTATTATACTAGTAATAAGCTTATTTTTAGTAAGCGCTATTTAAATAAATTATAATAGTATTGTTTTATTCTAATAATCGTTACTCGAATAAGTCTTAGAACTAACTCGAATTAGCTAGCTTTATACAAACTAAGATCTATAAAGAGTAGCTAAAGGATAAGGATATTAGTATAATCGAGAAGCTTATATAAGGCGTAGCGATTAAGGATAGGATCTTAGTAGAGATTATAGGATAAAGGCTTCTTCGTTACCTAAAGGGTACTTACCTTATAGGCGTCCTATTTAGATACGAATAGTAGAAGTTAGATCCTAAGATAATAAGTAACTCGAATAAGGTCGAGTATATATTAGAATAAAAGTCTTACTAATTCGAACGTAGTAATATATTCAAGGCCTATAGAATTCTTATAACGATACGATAGTTATTTACTTTTATAAGTTAGTAGCGTAGCTTTTTTACTAGCTTAGTTACTTTAAAGTCGATATATCCTTTAAGCGAGTATAATAGAAGGACCTAAATAAGATTATCTTTGCAAAGTTTAATAAGCGCTAGAATAAGAGTACGTAATTCGAATAAGGGACTATCTATTTCGAATTACAATACTAACTAATTCGAATTAGATATTGTTCTCGCTAGATATTAGCTATATGTAATTAGTATGTAATCGGCTCGAGTAAAGCTAGGGTCTAGGTGCCTTAGGTAGGGCTTGGCGCTAGCCTAACTTCCCAATCTTCCTCCCTCTCCTCTTAGACCTCTATCGAATACTACATTCATTTACTAACTACTATCTACCTACTTACATAACCCGTATTATACTAGATACTTTATTAAGGGAGAAACGACTCGGATCTATAAGCTATGTTTTAGTCGCCTTTTACGTCTTATCGATAAGGTTACTAGTACGCTACTTTAATAGTTATATATCTATAGTAAAGGCATCTTTAGTATTGTAGTTAATATAAGTACTAAACAAGCTACTAGTATAATTTGAGTAAGGCGAACTCGAATAAGAAACCCTACTAATTCGAATAAGATAAGCCTTAGCCGATACCTCTATAGTCTTTGTCTATAATATATAGCTTAAGAACACTAAATATTAACCCTAATCTACTATAATAATTACTTTAAATAGTCGATTAAACGTATAGCTAGCTAGAGCTAGATAGATACTTATTCGAAGATAGAAAGCCTTCTATCGTAGCCCTCGTAAGAGGCCTATATTAACATAGTACGAGAACTAATTAGTAAGTCCTATTCGAATTAATTGTCTTTATTATTCGAAGGATAAGGACTTATAATTCGAATTAGCCTATCCTTCGAAGAAGGTACGAGATTAGGTAATTAATAAGCTATTACTAACGATTCGATAGAGTATAAATTTATACTAGTCTATAATAGACCTATTTATCTTCTACCGTATTCGATCTTATACGAATACTATTAAGTCTTTAGGTATATAGACCTATTAGGGAGGTATATAGTAGGATCTTCTTCCTATAATTAAATAGTACGTTAATTTGAATAGGGCGCGTTATAATTCGGATTATTTTCTAATCTAATTCGAATTATTCTAATTCCCTTATATATTAATAAAATCTCTATATCCCTTAAAGATCGCCTCAATAGTAGCGAACAACTAGAGACGAAGGGAAAATAGTTAGGAAGGGAGGGAGGACGAATAGAAAGTACTATGTACTAGGGCAGAGGAGGTACTAAAGGCGGAAGATGGAAAAACCCTAGAGAGGGCATATAGGATAATAATCTTAGAACTCCTTAGAGGACTAAAAGCAATCTACAATCAAGCGGGCTACATAATTACAAAGGTAGCTAATATAGTAGTAGCAAAGATTACGAAGAAACAACAAGAGACAAGCCTAAACTACCGTACCTAGGTAGTAGTAGCTAGTTAGGAGGCGCTAAAACCCCCGAGGATAGTAGTTAGAGTCTACATTATAGACCTATAGGAGCAAAAGGAAATCTAAGGACTCTTAGGGAAAGAGATTATAGAAAGAATCGTAGTTAAGGAGGTTATTAGGGCTAGGAACGAAGGGAAAGGGATAATTAAGCTATTTATAGCCTAGGAGTAGGACAAAAAGAAGCTAGAAACACAAAAAGAATAGACAACTAAGATAGGGAAAACTACGAAGGTCTCCTAATAGCAATTCATAATTATAGCCTATAGTATAATAAGGAGCTTTAAGGAAGAATAGGATATTAGGAACCTATAGAGACAAAACTAAGCTACATACCTAGGCCTAAAGATTACAAAGGTAGCATAGATTAAAAGGAAAATCGAAGAGACTAAGAAGTAGTCCTTCCTAATTATCTAGGTAGGGAGTATAGAGTAAGCTAATATAGTACTAGACCGAGGGCTATTCTAGAACTTTAAAAGATTAGAAATAGAGGTATATAGAAGTAACTATAGGATAATGCAGTACTTTAAATATTAGTACTATAGACACTTAGTAGCTAAGTACACAAAAACAACCAATACCTACTCCTATTGTATAGGGAATTACTAGGTTAAAGAATGCAAAGTATATAAGGGAGAAGCAAGATATATATACTATACTAAAAGACACCCCTCTTAGGCAAAGGAATACCTAGTAAGAATACAGGTAGCTAGGAAGGCAAAGGAAGCTAGAACTAATATACTAACAAGATATATAATAAGCTAGGGTAGCTAGGTATAGAGGCAACCTAGCTAGGTACTACAAAAGAGGTTAAGATAAGATAATAGGTTCTTATTTAGGGCCTTACTAGTACTAGAGAGCTACTAGCAACTAGGGAGACCAAGATACCTCGACATTATAGGAAAGGAAGTAGGGTAGAAGAAGCTTAGTTAAATATTAGTCTAAAGTAAGGAAAGACTAAAGGAAAACTTATAAGGAAATGATATAGATGAAACCTAATAAATATTGTAACATTACTAAACATTATATAGTATAATGTTAACAAGAGCAAAGACAAGGTATAGAGGAGCTTCCTTTAAGTACTAAACCTAAAAAAACATTACATTATTACAATCTAAGAGCCCTAGCTTAACCTATATATAAAGAGACTAGCAACTATTAAAGACCTAAGATACTACCTAGTTATCTATAACTAAGGAGCCCTAAGGACATGCATCTACATTAGTAAGGAGATAGCTATAGAAACCTAGTAGGCTATACTATAGGAGGATAGGGACCTAACATTAGTTTAAGTAGAAACATCCTAAGGTACACTCCAAGTCTACTACATATACAACCTACTACTAGACTTAAGAAGCAGTACCTAACTAAAAACCCTAGAAAGAATACTTAGGGTTATCTAGGGGAATACCTACTAAGTCCTACTTAGAGATTTCAACCTCTACTACCCCCTCTAGGGCTTAGACTTTACCCTAGCTTACTACTTCCTAGTAGGAAGGCTAATTAACATATTAGAGAGGGAAGGAATGGAAATTGTTACTCTAAAGGGATTAGTTACTTAGGAGGTAAGAGGAAGTAGTAGCATACTAGACCTATGCTTTGCATTATACTAGATTAGGAATAGGATTACAAGATGTAGGGTTAACTAGGAACTAGAAGAATCATTAGACTACTTCCTAGTATAGGTTGAGCTAAATGTCTAGGCTAATTAGGAATAGGAACTAGAGGAAAAGCTTAACTAGAAAGGGGCCTAATAGGATAGGATTAGGGAGGAACTAGAAATAGACCTAAAACTAAAGGAACTCTTAACAAAGTACCTACCAAAGCTAAAGGATATCGACAAGGTAGTAGAAGAACTAATAGGAATCCTAAAACAGGTAGCTAAAAAGTATACCCTAGTAAAGAGACATTTACTATACTAGTAACTATACTAGACTAGTAAGTATATAAGGAAAGTCAAAGTAGTAAGGAAAGCTAGGAGGTAGTAGACATAAACCTATACTTAGGAAGTATAAGACAACTATAACAAAGCCTACTAGGAAAAGAAGATCTAGATTAAGAAAGACAAGATATAAGAATAGAGATCTATAATAGGGATAATTATAAAGAAACTAGAGGAGATATAGAGGATAGCTAAATAGGCAAGGAAACCTAAATAGGAAAAGGATATACTACTACAATTCCCGGACATTAAGGACTAATAAGGGCAAATGTAGACTACAATAGAAGGGAAAGCAAGAGCCCTAGGCTAACACTTCTTCTATAGAAAAGTACAAGTAGACCTATTAGATATAAAGGAGAAAGAACTAGAGACTCTACTACTAGATACACTAAGAGATACCTAGGTTAAACCTAAAACTATAGAAAGGATCCTAAAGAAAATACTAGGTAATAAGGCACTAGGAGAAGACAAGATCTACAACAAACTTCTAAAAGCATGTAAGAAGGAGCTAGCCCTAGTACTAGCCAATATCTTTATACAAAGCTTAGTATTAGGACACTACCTAAGACTATTTAGGAAATCCTTAATAGTAGTGCTAAGGAAGCCCTAGAAGGAGGACTATATATAGCTTAAAGCCTATAGACTAATAGCCCTACTTAACATAATAGGCAAGGTACTAAAGAAGATTATTACTAAAAGGCTAATAACCTTTATTAAGGAAAGGAACATCCTTCCTAAAGGCTAGATAGGAGGAAGAAAGAAAAGGTTAACACTAATAGCTATAGAACTAATTATAGAACAGATTAAGCATATCTAGTACTATAGTCAAAACTAGGTAGTAACCCTCCTCTCCCTTAATATCTTAGGAGCCTTTAACAATGTCTCCTATAAAAGGCTCCTATATATACTTAAGTAGAAAGCTATACTAAACTAGATAGTCCAATTCATCTAGTCCTTCCTATAGGAAAGATTAACATAGCTTATTCTAGGCAAATTCAAATTAGACTTAATACTAACTAAAAAGGGAATCCCCTAAGGATTAATACTCTCCCTAATCCTCTTCCTTATCTTCGTAGTAGACCTACCCCTACTCCTAGAATTAAACAATACATTAGTATTAGGGTTTGTAGATAATACAAACATCCTAGCCTAGTCTAAGACAATAGAAACTAACTATAAGATCCTAGAAGAGAAGTACTAAGAGTATAAAGAATAGGCGAGGAGGTATAGAGCAAAATTTGCCCTAGAAAAATACTAGCTTATTCATTTTAGTAAGGCTAAAACAACCTATAACATAAAGCAATCAATTACTATTTAAGGCTTTAAAACCTAACTATTAATAGAACTTAGGGTACTAAGCATCTAGCTAGATCTAAAACTAAATTAGGGACTATAAGTAAAGAAGGCAAAGTAGAGGGTAGATATTAATATACAATCCATTAATAGGCTTATAGCTTCGATATAGGGGGCTACATTCGAGAAGGCTAAAGTTATATATAAAGCAATTGTTAAGCTAGCAATACTATATAGAGCATAGATATAGATAGCCTAGGGGAAAATACTAAAGAGGATTGAGTAACTAGTTAGTAGATCCTAAACCTAAAGCCTAAAGAAAATCCTAGGAGTATACAAAACAATACTAATAAGGGTAGTAGAAATAGAATTAGGGATACTACTAGTTAAACAATACCTTAAGGGACTAAGATACTAATATATAGTAATAAGTAAAACCCAAACCTACACAAACCCAAGGACTAGGCAGCATAGGAAGGGACTATAGGTAGCATGACCCATCGGGCTATGGGAAGCCATGCTAGGCGGACTGGCTAGCGTAGTAGCTATAGAGGCAGTTAGTAGTGATTAGAGCTCTATAGTAGAGGCACATGAAACGTAGCAAGTAATGTATACTAAACGAAGGTTAATGATGTCTCCCCCTAGTAGGGAGAGGGCTATATATACTAGTCGAGGCCCCTATCTAACTAGGTAGACAAGTGTATCCTAGTTGCTAGACAATATCCCTCCCTTTCTAGGTGTCTAAATAGATACAATCCCGCGAACATGTATACAAGAACTAAACAGGTATGCCGAAAACAAACAGGTATGCCTCTTAGTTACTACCTAAGGCAGCTTCCTAATCGCCCCCCTAGGGGCCATTAATCCTAGCGCCCTTTTTCTTTCGATAGCTTACCGATTGCTATGCCGATCCAAGCTTATAGTACGTAGCTTAGCGAAGCTCGTACTTGCCGTAGCTCTCGCCTAGTATCTCGTCGTCCTCTTGTCGGTAGGAGAGGTTGCCTACGGCATAGTAGCTCTTATCGCCGTACATCTTGCGCTCGAGATTAGCGTAAACCGCTAGAGCTTCGCGAACCGCATCGTAGGCGCGCTAGTTCCACGCCTTAATATAGTTCCTAAGATCCTTGTAATCCAATCCGAAGATCTAATTAAGCTCCTCTCGAATAGTAGGATTACTCTATAGAATGCGACTAACAAGAGCGTCTAATATAGGACTAAGGCTAGTAAGTTAGATAGCGTAAGGAAACGCGTATAGAATCGCACTACCCTAGCGAGTAATAGGTATAAGGTACCGGTAAGCCTCTGCGACCTAAGTAACGGTAAGATTGAATCCCTTAACCTTAGTTCCCTTAATGCGGTAGAAACCTAGATCTATGCGCATCCGAGTACCCGTACCGGCAATGTCGCCGTAAGGTAGATACGGTATACTAAACGAGATAGAGCCTTCTAATAGCGGTATCAAGATCTACTACGCAATCTTGCTATTAGCTTAGTCGCTTATAGCCTTCAAATCCTTAGGCGTAAGGTGCTTCTCGGTTAGCTCTCCTACTTAGCCGCTCGGTAGTACAAGACTACGAGCCTTAAGCTTCTATACCTACGTAGCGAAAACCTCTAGATCGTATATATAATCGACGCCTTAAGAGTAGGCGAGCTTATCCTCCGCTTCGAAGGATACTAATACGCGGATTCTATTAACGC